>CAAKHB010004661.1:0-20692 GCA_901007665.1 Aeoliscus strigatus
TGTGAAACACATTTTGAGACATTTTCAGTGGCCCCATCTAGCAAAAACAATTATTTTGTTTCCAAAAATGTAGGTGCATGAGTTAAAAAAGAGGAGCGCAAACTACAGTGAAATTAAGTTATAAACATGTATGATCAGTTTCTAATAGCAGCAAGCACTGATTGTACATAAACCGAGATTCTTCAGATAAAATGATAAATGAATACACTGTGTTTCATCACTGGATGAAATCATCAAATAGATCTCAAAGAAGGTAAAGATTCAGTCCAGATGAAATGTTGACCGCAAAAAAAAAAAAAAACATTCAAGATGTCGCTCTGGTCAAGATTTAGATGTTGCTCCTATTGTCTATTCTTGACTTTTGAAGTAATACAGCTAATCTGGACTCTTGACAGCTGCTGTGTCTTCTTGGTTACGTTTTCTTTCATGGATCTCCTGCAGGTTATTAAAGCTGTGAAGCTGGTGGTGGCACACACCTAGAGGTACATTACCTATTCAATATCACAACACATACTACCTGAGAGTGCTGTAGTAGTTACTACAAAGGTGAGGAGTGACTTATTAACAGTTTTTCTGTAGCTCCATTAGACTATTTACATGGTGGAAAACAAAGATACACAAACAATTATGACAAAAAGAGGTCGACTTACATTCTGGACTGAATGTCAGGGTGAAGATCTGTGGAGACTTCGACTCAGCTCTTATGCACTGTGCAGTGCTGCTGTTACACACATATATATACCTCACTGGTGATGGAAGCAAATGCACAGATAACCAGATTTGGTTTCTTCTTGAAAAATTCCTGTGGTAAACAGGAATCCATGTGAACGTCCTTCAAGCTGATCTTATGGGTGGAGATTCTTGGAGACCACATACAGTACAAAGTAAAACGTGTATTTATCTTCTTTTGACTTCAGGTTTAATACATGTAGTCACATGGAACTTCACATGACAGACAGATGCTGGGCTCACACCTATTTTATCATGATATTTATTTATACTAACTGATCTTGCATCTATGCTGGTTGATTCAAAATCATACAATTTTTTTGTCCATTAAATAAAAACACCTTATCATTGTTAAATGTCAAATGCTTGGTTGTCAGGGTCCAGTCAGCTTGGAGCCTGATTATTGTTGACTTCTTGTCAACAGTGTCTGCAGTTATCTACACCCAGTTTTATCCATGGTATATGAGTCAGAGAGATTCAAAAGGAAGCGTTTTCTTAAAATAAGACCTTATCCCATGAAAAATGTGTATGCATACTGTATGCATACACTTGCTCCTTAAAGAATGTTCTTTTGGATGAAACGTGTTCTAGTTCCCCTGCACAATCAATTAGTCCAAGCCAAAGTAATCACCTGTGTAAAATAAATGCTTTTCTTCCATCAACCTTTGTGTCACCGACCTGTCAGTACTTTGCGTATAAAGGAACAAACTTCAGTAACATCAGTCAAACTCTGAGGTTTCAAAGTCTGTCTTAGAAGTATTTATTGGAAGTATGGGTCCACGTGACTCCAGGACATTTTGGCAGGTTCATTTAGATTTTAATAAGGCAGCGAAGGTTGAAAACAGACTTGTATTCATAACATGCAAAGAATTTTTGCAATAACGGTGTGTGACAATAACTTCACACACCCATTGTGCATCACAGCTCATCAACACCTTGTCCTTGTTCATAACCACAAAGAATAATTCAGTACAGAAGAGCTGGGCTTGGTTCAGTGAACACCACAAATGCTTTTGGACGTTCATCAAATCCTTTCATATTGTTTTAAACCATTATCATTTGCTTATATCATTTCAGCCAAAATTAGCTATACTTATGAATGCTATACTTATGAATGTTATGCTCACCATTGTCAAAATCTGAGATAGCACATAAAGCAGCAGTGTGTTATTGGGATTTCAGTGGGCTGAATAAAGATATCGAAATAGATAGATACTTTATTTATCACTGCAGGGAAATCTGCAGGTCTTTAAAGACTGTATGGCAGAGAGATCTGGAATGTGAACTAAACGAGGTGAAGTGGAAGAGGATAGTAACAGACTCAGGAAAATACATCAGGGATGCAAGAGGTAAGTTTACCCAATATAAACTAATACATATTGTAGATTCTACTTCACCCCCTCTAGGCTCCATAGGATGGGCTTATTTCCTGACAATCTTTGTTGGAAATGTGGAACAAAGGCAGGGACTTTCCTACATGTGTTATGGGAATATAATTTTATATAGCCACTTTGGGTGAAAGTGATAGAACATCTCGAGAAGGCTCTGCAGATAGAGATTCCAGTCTCACTAAGATTATGTTGATTAGCTGACCAAACACAAATAATGGGAGTGTATCCCATATATCAGTGTATCCCCAAATATCAACTGCCTCCCAATGTTCAATAATGACAAAAACAATGTACATGGAGCACATGGACAGCCAAGCCCTCTGCCATTGACCTTTACCATAGTTCTTCACTTGTACTTCAGTAGAAGGTGAATCAACAACTGGAATTTCGCTTGATATTCAATATTTCCTCTTCTTCCTTAGCACCCACAGTCTTCTGCTGTCTGAGGCACATTCCTCAGAGCTAATCTTCCGGATGTATTCAAAACAGTTGGCCCAAGAGCTTGTTGTTCGGCTGTCAAGATACTGGACTTGGAAATCTCAGCATCCTTTTTGCTCCCTACTTAAGTTGGGTGGTTGAATCACAAATACACAATACAAAAACAGTTGGAACATATGATTGCCTGCCATAGTGTCTTTTCACGCACATTGAATGAATTCTGAAAACAAGCAATTTTCCAAAAATAAAAAAAAATAAAACAGTAGATAAACAAACCATCTCAAGCCTTTAAACGTGTTAGAAAACCACTTCTGGTAATTTCAAATTTTATACTAATGCGAAATCAATAGGTGTAGGAGGTTTAGGTTTATCTATCTGTCTACAGAATGATAATAAAATTTGAATATCAGCCAAACTGCGTGCTATTGAACCGTCTTGCCTGCAGGTGGCGCTATGAATCCAGAAAGACAACATATATCCCAAGAAGAAGAGGCGCCGTGGTGTTTTCTTGGGTGGACGGCCTGGATTAAATCTGTCAAAATTCCCTGGAAAGGAGAGCGACGTGGGATAAAGTCACTGATATGTGCGTCAAATCTTGTTGCTATAAAAGTAAATGAGAAATAAATCGGCCTTGGAGGTCATGTGAGTAACTTGTAATTCATAGAGTAAAAGTAGTTCAGGTAGTAGTTGTTCCACTAAGGTTTCCTTTGCTAGTAAGGCTAACGTAACTGTTTTCATACTTCAGTGCTTCACAAACCCCATCGCCAACGTGTTAGCTGTTTGTATCACGTCAGCTGCTAACATGACGGCACGGTGGGAAAACACGCGTAGTCATGCGTGGTCATTAGCAGGCATAACTTTCGTCATATTTTAATGATTCATTGTCATAATCAAGTTACATCAACTACGCAAATTTGAATACTACTAATAATTGTCACAGTAGAAAACTTGTGAGGTGTTTGCTGACGACACACTTGTTAAATTTTACGTCTTAAACAAGGCTGTAATTTCATTTATCGTTTACAGTAACACCTAGTAGTAGCCTTTTTTTGTCCAAATGTCCGTTTTCTTTCTAACGCATGTAGGGGCGTAGCTTTAACCCTACTTAAATTCCATCAATAACAACGCTTGAACGTTTAAACACTAGGGTACAATTGAACTATATTTGTGTAGTATTTCTCCACTCGGCATTCGTGAGAGACCAAGTAGACGCACAACATGTAAAGAAACAACAACTTGTTTAAAAAAACACACACACACGCTGTTTTTGCAGAAAAATAGAAACGTATAATTTTGGACAGCACTGGACAGCTGGCCTCAACGTGAAAGTTGTCTATTAGCAGAGTTACGGTACAGGGTGCGTTGAACGGAAATATGGCGAGAAAGACCCGTATCAGAGCTCTAACAGCGTTCAGCAACAGTGTACCACATTTACATTGTGTCAAAGTGAATGCAGTTTGAACTGTCAGCCCACCGCCCCCATGTGAGCTCACTGTAGGATTTTTCAGAAAATTTGTGGGAAAAGGTTGCTATAATTTCATTACAACACAGTCATAAGTTCCTCATTTGCACATTTAAGTATTCAAATTCCTTAGTATGTGGCAAGAAGCCTTTGATGGATTTTTGTTCAGGATCACCCTGGCTATCTCCATGTGTAATTTCTTACAGTTTTCTCCCAACACACCGCCTTGAAATGTGCTGCAAATGGCACAGATGACAAGGAATAAATAAATGATGAACAGGCTGGTGACCCATTTGTTGGTGCCACCAAGGTTTCTCACTTGAGAGGTGCTATAGGAGTTAAGTCAGTGTGCATGGAAGTCATGAAATGGAACTCAAAGATTTATTTAGAAAGGCTGCACAACTGAGAGAACACGCCGGCATGTCATTTCTTCCAACATAGCAAGTGAAATATAAAGAGTCCCAGATAATTTCGCTGGAAACACATTACAAGTAGGGTGGCTCACACTGGACAAACTATATATGTTCAATAAAAGTTGTGTATCCTTCAGATTAGTAAATGTAATGTAAAAGTAAATAATGAAACAGATTGACTGCCTAAGATTAACAATGTTAGAATATTTTTTTGTTGTTGAAACAACCCATGATACCTTTTTATTTATACCTGTATACCTGTTTGTGGTTCTTGTGTCATTCAGCAGGTGATTCAGCAGATTTGTTCAAGGGTGACTGACGCTTCTTCAGGTCAAGAGAAGAATCTATTGTCTCTGCCCCAAATCCGTGTTTGTAACTTTCAGAAACCCCTCTCACCATGAATGTAGTAAATGTAGTCAGAGAGGGCTGGCTCCACAAACGAGGTAAGGCCTGTGAGACTCTTTCAGTAATTTTAATTAAGGCCTCGTGTACACTGCACGTCTATTGGACGGTTTATAGCTCAAACTGCACGAGCTTCCCTCTCGTCCTAACGTTTGTGATTACCGTAGTCTGAGACGTCTTAGACCCACACTAACTATACGTTGTTCTTTCTCGCGGCTTCTCACAGAGATGAAAGCTCACGACCCTGCGAGCTGTCTATGAGTATGCAAAACTAGGCTGCGACTTGTCTGCGATGGGAAATTTTTTCATATAGTGTAAACCCAGCCTAATGTGTTATTCTGGAGTAGTAGCTCATCATAAAATGCCAACGATGTTGTCACTGATTGATTAAACTCATATTTTATTTCTTGTCTCTTGCCCAGGTGAGTATATCAAGACATGGAGGCCTAGGTATTTTATTCTAAAGAGTGATGGCTCCTTCATTGGCTACAAGGAGAAACCTGATTTAAACGACCAGACTTCCCCGCCTCTCAACAACTTTTCTGTGGCAGGTGAGCCTTCCTGATGGTAACTTACATGATTAAGGATTAAGGATATTATTGTTTAACATGTCTGTTTAGAGTCTTGCTGGGTTCAATCGTAGGCAACTGGACTTCTAGTTAAGTAGTAGTAGTAGTAAATAGAAGTCCAGTTGCCTACTATTTAACCGAGCAAGATAGCATGACCTGTGTGACTGAGAACCTTCACAGACATGTCTGTTCAGAGTCTTAAACTAGACTTAAACAAGAAACAAGATGGCGGCATGCAGCATCTTTTCTCGCTCTTGGGGTTAGCAATGTTAGTAACGTTAGGGATGCAGATGATGTTTGTGCCACTAATAGAGAGGGCAGGATATTGTTTTAAGTATAGACGAGCTGAACCCCTGGAGTTAATAAATAACTGGTAGGCTCCCTTCCCACTGAAGCTCAGAGCAGCGTCTGGTAGCTGACATCCTGCAACGATGTCGGCATAGAGAAGCTGGAGACGCCAACTCAGAAGCAAGAGGAGGCGGTGTATGAGGAAGCAGAAGACAGGAAAGAGGGCTGGGTTGCTAGCCAAGCTAAGGTTTAGTGCTGGCAGACCAGCTATCCCATTGCGCTTTCTATCCAACGTCTGTGCCTTGGACAACAAGATGGACTGACTGCAACTGAGACTAGGTCAGCGAGAAATGCAGAACTGTTGTGCTGACAGAAACCTGGCTGAATAGCAACATGCCGGATTCTGTTTTCCAACTTGACGAGCAGCTTTTCTTCCGTTCGGACTGCAACCAATTGTTGGGGAAAACAAGAGGAGGTGGACTCTGCATCTATGTGAACAAAGGCTGGTATATGAACTGTTCTGTAGTAGGCAGGCACTGCTCTGAAGCAGTTGAATATCTGACTGCAAAATGTGACCCGTATTTTCTCCTGCGTGAATTCAGAACTGTGTTCACAGTTGCTGTTCATGTTCCCCCACACGCTACTGCTGATGCTGCGCTAAAGTTGCCCTAAATAAACATTGTTGAGGGACATCACATGCATCACAGATTATAACAAGAAGGATGCGCAATGCCCTGATGACCCTTTGCTACCTGATGCCCTAAACTCTTTCAAGGCCTCCAACACCACTCCCACCTTCAGGTTCATGCTCCCACTGGATGAGCCCTCAACCAGTGTTGCTGCAGCAGAAGTGAGGAGGATCCTACAGAAAACCAACCCTTGGATGGCCACAGGCGCTGATGGGATCGTGGGCAGGATCCTCCGAGACTGCACACACCAGCTTTCAGAGGTGCTGGGGGACGTATTTAACATCTCACTGACTCAGGCCATCGTTCCCATTTGTCAAAAAAACATCAAGCGTCATCCTGGTGCCAAAGTCCCAGACAGTCTCCTGCCTTAATGACTACAGCCCAGTTTTACTCATCCTTATACTCACACTTCTACAAAGCAAGAACTCTTTCACGTCTGCCTTCAGCACAATCATTCCACAAACACTGGTGAGCAAACTGTCAGGACTCTGATAATCCTCGCCTCACTGCTGCTGGATTTTGGATGTTCTGAATGACAGGCCTCAGTCTGTTAGGATTAACAACTGTACATCCACACCCATCATCCTCATCCTCGTGGATTTTGTCCACAGCTGGAAAATCCACAGCTTCACCTGGCCAGCTTCACCTGGCCAACCCCATGAGCATCATCAAAAAGGCTCCCCGGCACCTTTACCTCGAGAGGAAACTGAAGAAGGCCAGGCTGAACACAAACATCCTCAGTTCATATTCCAGGTGAAGACCATTCTCACTTCCTGCATCAATGTGTGGTATTCTGGCTGCACGGTGGCAGAGGGAGAAGGTGATGCAGAGGGTGGTATAGGCCGCACAACGGACAATCGGTTGTAGCTTGCCACCCATCACAGACACTTCACACCAGCAGAGGCAAGGACCGGGCAGCCTGCATCATCTCCACCCACCCTGCACATGATCTTATCACCCCCCTACCTTCAGGCAAGAGGCTGCAGCGCAGCATCTGGGCAAGGACCACGAGACCTCGAGACTGAGGAACAGTTTCTGCCTGGATGCTGTCAGAGCGTATGTCATGCCAGTTGTGGAGTTGTGGACTGTGTCTGACTACTGTCTGACTGAACTGCTGCGCACTCTGTCACTTAAGCATATTTTTGTATTTTTTTACTTATTTGTCTGTTGTTTTTATCGATCAATTTGATCTAGATCTATTTAATCTATTGTTATTTATCCCCCTGAAACTGTATTTTGTTCTTTTCATGTCCTCGTGGTCAAAATGACAGAAAATCATCAGTCTCTTGTATTTTTCGCAGAATGCCAATTAATGAAGACTGAAAGACCACGACCCAACACATTTGTTATCCGTTGCCTTCAGTGGACAACTGTCATAGAACGCACGTTTCACATCGACAGCAATGAGGAGAGGTACGATTGGGGTCAGAGATTCTCCCTGTGATGAGTGAAACCATACTTAAGTGATCTGATAGGTCATCCTGAAAATGTTATGGTACTTTCTTTTGTCAGAGAGGAGTGGATGAGAGCCATCCAGTCAGTGGCAAATAGTCTGAAGATGCGTGAACAGGAGGAAGAGGAGCCAATGGATATGTTGGGCACACCAAGTGAAAAGAGCCTGGAGGAGATGGAGGTGGCAGTGTCCAAGAGCCGGAACAAAGTTGTAAGTGTATAACTAACTGAACATAAATAGAAGTTAGTATTGGCTTATCAATGTGTTTGGGGTGTGAGGGGAAAAAACTAGACTTTAGACAAATTGACAAATTAGACAGGATTTAACCTTGTACAGTTTCAGTTTTGGTGGTCATGGCACAGAACACATAAATGTGGTTTGAACAGACTTAACATGTACAATCAAATACCAACAACCATCACATGTACTTAAATGTGCCTTTTTTAATTTAATTTTCTGTCGTAAAATGTGTGCAGTACATTCCAGAAAACCCAAACTTTTACACTTTTACTTTACAGACAATGAATGACTTTGAGTACCTGAAGCTGCTTGGTAAAGGGACATTTGGGAAGGTGATTCTAGTGAAGGAAAGGTCCACTGGAGTTCACTATGCCATGAAAATACTGCGAAAAGAAGTCATCATAGCTAAGGTATGTCAGTAGGATCCTGTCAATGTGTCTGTCTGTACAGACACAACTACTTAACTACTTATATGAGGCTCATCAATCTCTGGAAGCTCACAACAGCAACACCCTACGTGTGAACGTCACGTTGCATTCACGTGTTGACATCTTTGTTTCAAGCATGCCACTCTCACTTCTTCCTCACTCACAATCCTCTGCCGTAAATCTTACATGACAGAAATCCAATAACCTCAAACCTCAACCCCTAATTTCACAGGAACAGGTCTGTCAGACTGATCCAGAGACCAAGCCGTAGGACATTCTGTACTTGATATTTCGCAACAGTGTAGTTGAAGTTACAAAAAAAATGTTTTCTGAAAATTGAAAGTTGCAGCACTGTGACATTCTTCATGGCCTTTTCTCTGATCTATGCATTATCCCTCAGGACAACGTGCATTTTTTTCTTTTGTATTTTCTTGCAATCGGTACGTGATATCATTTGACGAAAATCATATCAGTAGAATAACATAGCAAACAGATCCTAGTATATCCACAATTAACTGTGACAGGTGACAAGCTGCATTTAATATGTGCACAGAGTTTTCAACACACTTGTTTGTGTCAGTGTGTGGATCCGCGTCCACTCATTGACACAAACAGTGATGTTGAACACTTCTGGCCTCAGTGCAACTCAGGCAGCATGTGTTTTTCTTTCTGACAGTAATGTGATGTTTGGCAGGATGAGGTGACCCACACAGTTACTGAGAGCAGAGTGTTACAAAACACAAAGCATCCCTTCCTCACAGTGAGTACATTTACAGTAAACACTGCTAGTGGATGAAGTCCTGTCTTAGAGGCAACAGCCAGCTTTGTATTTCCTTATGTGCCACGGTACCCAGGACCCAGTATTCATATGTACAACTAGCTTTAAGTCATCTTAAGATAGAATCCCTGGCTCTCCCAGGTTAAAATATGTCTTGTTTTCTGGAGAGAAAAAAAAAGATCAGATCATCATCATCGGCATCATTTGGATCTAAATACCACAATTTAAGGATGATGAAGAAATCTAGATTTGCAGTCTAATTTGAATTTTTCACTAAGTTTATTTCCTTCCACTGAAATGTGATCATTCTTATCCTCCAGACACTGAAATATGCCTTCCAAACCAATGATCGGTTGTGTTTTGTAATGGAATATGCCAATGGAGGGGAGGTGAGACCTGTTGTACACGTTCACATTCAGCAACAGCAACCTGTCAGCACTCGTATAGGTCTCCTTTATAGTTACAGTACATCTGTGCTCTTCTTTGTCAGCTTTTTTTCCACCTGTCTCGGGAGCGGGTGTTCACAGAGGACCGTGCACGCTTCTACGGTGCTGAAATTGTGTCTGCACTCGAGTACCTTCATTCATGTGATGTGGTGTACCGTGATCTGAAGGTGAATACTTCTGATGTTAGAACCATCTTAAATATGAAATACCCAAACAGATACTTTAACATGGGAAAATGTGAACGTGCTCTCTTATGTTCCACTGATGATCGTCATCCTACTTCGTGACTGATTGGTCTGTATTCCAAAGCTGTAGCTGGGTTTGACATTTGGCTATCGTGAGTATGCAGTGACTATCAAAACAACATTAAAAACACAGGTCAAATCGTAGTATATGTCTGGGAAAACACCGCATACTGTGTATGACTGTTTTCAAATGACAGCCGTGACAAATGAGACAGACCAACCAGTTCATCACTCACTGTGTCACTCACAGATAATTACACTCTTGACGTGCCGTGGATTCACAGCCTGTAGTGTAATCTTCGTTAAATGAGGTGACTTTGTATTTTTTGACACTTGAGGCTGAAAACTGACGGCAAATCAACTTTCTGAATGTCGGTTTTGTTATTGAGTATCTCAACTAATGGTACATTTTTAGTTTAGTAATAAAAATCCCTGTATGATTATGCATTTGACTTATCACTTATGAAAACTGAAATCTCCTATTTCAGCTGGAGAATCTGATGCTGGACAAAGACGGTCATATGAAAATCACAGATTTCGGCCTATGTAAAGAGGGTATTACTCCCGATGCGACCATGAAAACCTTCTGTGGAACACCTGAGTATCTGGCTCCTGAGGTAAGAAGTGGTTGGCACCACCAAAAGAGCTTTTTCCTGCTCACAATTACCATTTCTTACCAAAGATCAGAGATTTCAACTGTGCACAAAGGAGTTTCAGATTTTATTCACCAGTTTGTTACAGTCTGATTGAGAAAGCTCTTCACTTTTCAGCAGATAATAATCTACCTAGCAGGAGAGCCAATTTGTGAACAAAATTCATGACAAGTACAACAGAGTCCTTGTTGTACATCAGCTTTACAAACTGTCCATGAGACTTTCCGCAATTAAAATAGACACTGAATGAGTGAGTGATTGTCAATAGTCATAAATGACTATTGAAAAGTTTAGAAAAATGTTATTGTTCCATGCCATATTAAAGTGACAAATCTCTGTTCCCCCTCAGGTGCTAGAAGACAATGACTACGGCCGGGCGGTGGACTGGTGGGGGCTGGGTGTCGTCATGTACGAGATGATGTGCGGTCGTCTGCCTTTCTACAACCAGGATCACGAGCGCTTGTTTGAGCTCATCCTCATGGAGGAGATACGCTTCCCCAGGAACCTGTCACCTGAGGCCAAGTCTCTGCTGGCTGGCCTGCTGAAGAAGGACCCAAAACAAAGGTACTGGACGAGATGGATCAAACTTGGATTTGTCTTGGAAATATTTTCCTCATTTGTGTCCAATCCTATTTCCACTGACAGGTTAGGTGGAGGTCCTAACGATGCCAAAGAAGTAATGAGTCACAAATTTTTCATCACGATTAACTGGCAGGATGTGGTACAAAAGAAGGTAAGAGCTTTGTCAGAAAAGAACCTGGTTTACGTTTCCATTGTCGATCCAGTTAGAGTTCTTCAAAAGGTAAAGTTTGCACATAAAAAATGTTCTCTGGCAATGAAAGTACATTCGTGTACATTAGTGTTCCGTTTCTGTTTAACCATTTTTGTATGTTAGAAAATGATTTTATGATCATTGTGAAAACACTGTACAACAAATTGAGCCAACATGGAATGTTCTCAGTGTCTTGATCTTCTTCCACCCTCCAGCTCTCCCCACTCTTCAGACCACAAGTCACATCAGAGACAGATACCAGGTACTTTGATGAGGAGTTCACAGCTCAGACCATCACTCTCACTCCTCCAGACAAATGTAAGCCTGCAGCCGTCGTCTGACTTAACTGTCACCCGTCATCGGGCCTGTTTGGACTGACTTCCATCCTGCTTTTGTTTTCTAGATAACAGTCTGGACTGTGAGGACCCAGCACAGCAAGCACATTTCCCCCAATTCTCTTATTCTGCCAGCATTAGAGAGTGATTTACCACAGCATGTCTCAGGAGGTAGAGTGGCCATCCCATAATCAGAAGGTTACCGGTTCAATTCCCCGATGCTCCAGAGACCATGTTGAAAGGTGCCTCAGCAAGATATTCATCTGTTAATTACGCCTGATGTATCATCAGAGTGTGAAGGTGTTCTCAGCATTGCGCCAACATCATGAAGCACTTTCAATGTTGTTAAGGTGGAAAGGAGCGACATCAGAAGTGCATCATTTTTCATGATAGCATATTTGACACACACACACACACACAGACACAGACACAGACACACACACACACACACACACACACACGTACGTACAGCTGTCAGAGTGTGGACATTGCTTAACATAATCCTTTCCTTAGTCCATTATATATAACATGCTGTGAGTCCTTTTCCTAAAAAGGTTTCATAACTTTTGGTTTTAACAAGTCACGATGAATTAGCCCAATCCATATTTATTCCGTTTCGTTGTCAGACTTAACCCTCAACCTAACAACCAGCCAACAAAAAAGCTGATTTACATTTACTAAACCCCAGAAAGATACACATTTTCAAAATGTTCTATTTGTCCACCCTTACCATGAATTCATCCATAAAATGTCTTCACCCCAACTGCTGTTCTAGAAGGCCAATAGATTTTAGAGCTCTTTAAGATCTCTGTGTAGTTTTTACATAAGCTAACTATCAGAAGTGCCTAATCCGGATCCTTAACCCAAACCGAACCTCCACACAGACCTCTCACTAAAAGCAAGTCTTAATCCTCAAACTGCCCTTTAATGTAGTTTTTCAAAGTGACGATAACACTCAAAGTGGTCCTCACATAGATATATGTACAAGTACACACAGCAACACACAAGGCGTGAACACCACGGCCACAACACTGACATGTATGAGCAGTCAAACCGCTCCTCCATGGGGTTCGGATCCTGGTGGGAGTCAAGTGCCTCAGCTCATAGAACTCTGTTCCTGGACAAACCACCTGTTGTGAAGTGGACTTACTTACCTCACATCACATAAGTAGCACAACACAGACAATACAGTACCTTCAGATGTACTACACACACGGCTGCTTTTCTAGACCGATTTTTTTTATTTGTGTTTTTTATTTTCCCAACGGTCTTATCAGAAGCCATACGGTCCCTGACTTTTTTTTTCTCCAGAGGAAGCTTTTACCACTGGGGGTGGAAAAGGTTACATATGTGGGAGTAGGAAACGCAGCCGTTTGTTGACTGCATGGTGTTTGTGGATTATTTGTTTGAGTGTTTTTGACAAAAGCAGCAATACCAACTTAGAACTGAATGTCGTCACTCTAGTCGGTGTCTTGTGACTCTTACGATGTTCATGCATTCGGCATCAGGAATAACAGCTGAATTGACAACACATGATGATTTGTTTTAATACGCTTTGATCATGTGAAGAAGGTGTATGCAATGAAAACAAACCAGTTGTATAATAGGTTGCATTAATTTCTTTGTTTTAACAGCAATTAAGTGGGATTCTTAATAAGTACATCCTTGGGATGGGTTTTAATTTACCCCCCTCCCCCATATGTTAATCAGCCAAATAAACAGCTATTTGAAGTTCATTTAGCTCTTAACGTAATTTAAATCAGACCTAATTTTTCTCCAATGGGCCATGTGCATCAGGGATCTGATGTTTCCTTTCATTTACATTTTTGAAAACATTGTAAAAAAAATCATCAGATACAAAATACTTTCTCAAGCGCTTTCAAAGGGACACATTTAAGCAGCTGATCTGTCTAGTACCACCATCTCATGATAGTTGGTCTGTGTCTGACCAATAATCAAGCAACATTTCAAGCAGGTTTTAATTTACAGTTGCTGGACCATTTTACTTCTATGACAGGAAACCAGATGATTGGTAACTTGACACAATTGCTCATCTTGGTTTGGTTAAAACCATCTTACACTAGTTACCCTGATAGAGGTGTAAAATATGAATCATGATCATTTCCGTGAATGCATGACATTCAGAGATACGTTTCTGAGATACATCTTACCTCATTTGTTTCATAATCACAGAATGACACAATTAGAGTAATAAAAATTAAGTTAATTTTTGACAAACTCAGTTAAAAGTATTTCTCATGAGCTATGTACCGGAATATACAGTAGTGGCGTTCAAGGCACATCTTCAATAATATTTTCAACAATTTTCCTTTCTTTTTGATTGTATACCAAGTACGAATGCTATAACTGGAAACACAATATATGTCCATGAAAGTGCATTTAAGAGGAGGATAGGCCCTTTTCTTAAATGCACTTTTTCATGGACTGCCATAGTCTGTTCTTGCTTTCTGGCTGTGCTGGCATTTCACACACACACTGTTGGCCAAGGAGTCACTGGTTTGCTGTCATGCTGATGGACTGCTGTTAGGAAAATAGCAAAAGAGCTTTGATACAGGATTTCTTCCTCTTTATGTCTGACAGTAGTCAGCAGTGTCAGAGTGGGCGCTGCTGACCCAATGATCTGCATGGTGTCATGTGGATGTGGAGCCACAACATCAGCACTGACCCAGTTGTCCCTGAGAACATAATAGATTGTGGTGTATTATTTGGCTTCCAAAATTCTGCTTTTTTGTTCTTTACTGTTGCACTGACTATTTTCGTCTTATTCTAATTATTTCTCATTCACCATTCAGCTGCAAAAAAATTATTATCCAATCACAAGTTGTTATTGTCAGTTTACTGTTCTTAAATTATACATTCTATTTTAATGTCCTTTACCTCCTTACGTTCCAGTTTATTTGTGGATTCAAACCACAGTTGTTCTGTGGTTCTGTACTACATTTCATCTGACACATCTTGGCTGTAAATCTTGGCTCACTGAGTAAACATGGTCCATTGTGAGATTTTGTATTTTTTTGAGTGCAATAGGAGAACCTTTATTGCTTTCGTTTTTTATTTTTCTGGCTATATTAACGCTCTGCCAAACATTAAAATTATTTGCTCAACTTTTGTTCATTTCCACACAGCCTTTTACCACGTATGCTGTAATTTGTAATGTAATTTATTTCCTTTGTTATAGTTTTGGACTTATATTTTTCCTCTGGTTTTATTTCTCTGTGTGCCATTTTCCCCATCCTTGCTGGAACTGAACCTCCTCATATAAACTCAAATTAAGAATTGAAATGTAGAAAAAATGTTTTAAAAAATGTTTGTTTTTTCAGGAGCATTTTTCAGACTACAAATTTCCAGTATGCCTATGAATGTAATTCTTGAAGGAATTGATCAAATATACATTATCTGTTTTAATACGTGTGTCTTTTTTCCTTTTCAAGAAATTGTGGTATGTTAATGTTAATGAAGTGTTTCGGGGGCGTGAGCCCGAGGTTTTAAGTGGATCCAAATGCAGGAGAAATCACACAAGGAAACCAGACACATTCATTAACAGACAATTATTATTATTATTATTATTGCACAAGCAGGTAACAAAATGGGCACGAGAAGGAACACAAAATCAGCCGATAAACAGAAAATTACTGCACCGTGGTGAGTGGGCAGGAGACAAACAACGCGGAAAATAAAAGAAGCAACGAGGGCAGGAATAAAACTCGAAAAAACAGAATTAGCTCCACAAAAACGGGAGCGTCGAAGAAAACCAAGAGCACACACAAAGGCGGAACACTGGCTGGAGACAACAGGCTTTAGCTGGGATACATGGAAAGTCGGATGAATACGCATGGAAACAGAGTTTTTAATGGACAGCTAATGGTCCTATGAAGCGAGGAGCCAACTTGCGTGAATCGACCCTGAGGGGAACGTTCTTAGCTGATACCACCCGGTATAAAGGCGCCGGAGTGCGCCACCTGTCCGCCACCCTCTTGTTGGCATCGGATGTCTGGAGCAGGGCAGCCCTTGTGTCCTTCCAAACCCGGCGTAAGTTCTCCTGGATGGATGGTATGGCAATGTTACTCTCCCATTCGGGGAAGAGTGGCGGCTGATAGCCCAAGGAGGCCTCGAAGGGGGAAGAGACCAGTGGCGGAGGAGGTCATGGCGTTGTGGGCGTATTCCATCCATGGCAGGTGGTCAGTCCAGTCGGCAGGGTTCTGGGCTGCCACACAGCGCAGGGTGGACTCCAGATCCTAGTTGGCCTGCTCTGTCTGCCTGTTGGTCTGCGGGTGGTAGCCTGAGGAGAGATGAGGACGCACCCAAAGCCGGGCAGAAGGCTTTCCAGACCCGGGACACAAATTATGGGCCTCTGTCCGAGACAATGTCTACAGGAATTCCATGGATACGGAAAACCTGATGGACCAACAGATTGGCCGTTTCTCTGGCCGAAGGTAAACTGTATAACGCCACAAAATGGACCGGCTTAGAAAAGCAATCCACTATGGTTAGTACCGTGTCTTTACCTCCTGACTTTGGCAGCCCAGTGACGAAGTCCACGGCGATATGAGACCTCAGTCGATGAGGGACTGGGAGTAGTTGGAGGAGGCCGGAAGGCACTTGATGGGATGCCTTGCCCCTGGTGTACATGGTGCAACGAACTCCCGTATGTCCTTCTCCATGGATGGCCACCAAAACCCCCGTAGAGGAAGGACTAGATGCGAGTGGAGCCCAGATGGCAGGCTAGCCTAAAGGAATGGCCCCACTGCAGCACCTGTGGACATACCTCGGCAGGAACGAAGAGTGTGTGGGGAGGTCCGCTGTTGGGATCCGGTTCCGCCTGCTGGGCATTGTGTACCACTTCCTCCACTTCCCAGGTAGCCGCCACCACAACCCAGTCCGGAGGGAGAATGGTGTCTGGACACTCCTCTGCATCACGTTCGGTCCCAGCGAATTGTTGAGTGTCGGGCTTGATGTTGCAAGACCCTGGTCGATAGGTGAGGGTGAAGTTGAACCACCCAAATAAAAGGGCCTGTTGGGGAATTTGTAAGTTATCATCTGTGTCAATCACTGTGTTCGGATGACTCCAACATGCCACATAGCTTGCTTAAACATGCTATCAGCAACCTCTGTACATCTGTGTCAATACTCATCTTTGTCAGCAACTGCTCATCATCTCTGTCAGGAACTAATCATCTCTGTCCACGATGTTTTGCAGACTTATTATCTTGTCGCGCTTTACCCTGTATACTGTGTAAGCACCCATTGAATGAATAAAAAGACACCTTCGCGGGAGGAAGCTTCAGAGTTTCTCTGAGACAGCCCTGAGCTGTGTTAGACCGACTCTCCTTCCGCGGAAGCTCAAGTATACTTAAAGTCCTGTCTCTTGTGTGGTTCTTTATTAAGTGTCATAGAGTGAAGGAAACCCTGACAGGGCCCACCTAGCTTGCTGGGAGTTCCGTCTCTTCACCAACTGCATGTAAGATAGGTTTTTATGTTCCGTCCAAACCACGAACGGCTGCTCCACCCCCTCTAGCCAGTGCCGCCACTTGACTGCAAGCAGCTCCCGGTTCCCCACGTCATTATCCTTTTCTGCCAGAGAGAGTTTGCGAGAGAAGAAAGCACAGAGGTGCAGATTCTTGTCAGGGTCAAGCTGCTGGGACTCATATGGGGGTGTCGACGTCTGGGCGACTACTCAGTGCTTCAGCCAAGGTCAGCGATTTGCTCCGGAGCAGACCGATCAAGAAACACACCTTAGAGCAGTCTGAGGAAAAGACGTGAGGTTTCTGGGAAAAAATTAGGCGGCATTGAAAAAGGGTTCAGGGTTGGTGGTTGGAACGTCCCTGGCTGAGTTAGGCTCTGCTGGGGCAGGGGCAGGCACCCGAGCCGGGACTAGTGCTACAGGAGCACCCTGCGCAGCGGTGAGGGCTTTCACCTGAGTAGCTAGTTGGCCTACCAGTGCCGGGAGCTGCTGAGTCGTCTCCAGGGGGGTGTCACGATCTGGGGAGTGCCAGGTCGTGATGGCTAAGCCAGGCTCCCTGATTGCGCAAGGCGGTCTGGACAGCGGAGTCCTTTTCCTCCTGGATTCATTGTGGCCATATTGCACTGTTAGGGGGGTGTGAGCCCGAGGTTTTATGTGGATCCAAAGTGCAGGAGAAATCACAAAAGGAAACCGGACACGTTGATAAACAGTTTATTGCACAAGCAGGTAACAAAATCAGCCGATAAACAGAAAATCACTGCACCGTGTCGTGCGGGCAGGAGACAAACAACGCAGCAAACAAACCAAGTCACAAGGGCAGGAAGAAAACTCGAAAACCAGAAATAGCTCCACAAAAACAGGAGGGTCGAAGAAAACCAAGAGCGTGCACAAAGGCGGAACGGGAAAAAAGAACAATGACGGGCAAGGCAAGGAACGCGGGAGAAAATGTCTGGAGAGTCTGGCATGAAGCACAAACTATCTGGCAGTGGGGTGAGGCCAGAGCACTGCTTAAGAGCAGGACCCAATCAACCTGGCCACACCTCTACTGCCACTAAGAGGGAAGAGGGAGGAGGGGGAAAACCTGTATGAATACAGCAAAAAAACAAAACTGACAACCCTGGCATGAAGGTGCACAACTGAATTCATGACAGATTCACTTTAGCCACAAAAACATGTTCCATTATTTGTGCTTGTGACAAAAATATATATATATTTATTGTTGAAATGATTTAATCACAGCAACATACTTCTACACAAATGACAAAACAACCTATGTGGGGGAGGGGGGAGCGTTTGGTATTCACATGAACACACACACACAAAGATTCTCCACCAATCAACCAACAGCCCTCACAGACACTGGACACATCTACTTAAACTACCAAGGCTGTCTCAACTATAGGTTAATACATGTATATAGTACTTTTAGTGAATTATGCGACTATGAGAGAAAAAGGCCTGCGACTTCGTTGTCTTCTGGGCAAAGAAAGCAGCATTGAAAGCAGCAATGCCTGAGCTGACACAGAAGTTCACTGGATGTGTGTTGAGTGTCTTCTACATTTATCTGTTCTTCATGCTCCTTCTCTGTGGTTTTCTCCACCTGTAATGTTTGGTTGGCTTTGTCACATGTCCTGGACACTTTTTCTTTCACACTGACTTTATCAATCTCACTAAGCATCTGAAACTTAAGTTGTTGGAGTTCTGTGTATTTTTCAACCAGAGTTTTGCAGTTTCTCTGCTCCTTTTCTCTCGGTAACCAAGTTCTCTTGACAAACTGATTGATTGCTTTTAGTCTTTTCTCCAGATTGGATCTCATCTCATGACCCCTGTGCTTCATCTGTTCAATCTCCTTCCTCTCCATCTTGGTATTCTTCCAGATCTTTCGCAAGCAATCTCTGTTGAATTTTTTGTCATCCTTTAAACCTTCTTGTATTGCTATTGGTTCAGAGAGATTGGACACATATTTTGGTTCCTCTTCTTGTTCCAAAACTTCATACTCGGCTCTTACTGGCAAAACCTCTCTCTCAGGTTTCATGAACTTATTTAATCTTTTTACATCACATTCATCTTCCTCGACCTTGTGCCTTGCAAAACCTCTCTGCCGAGCGTCACTCTCACATTCTTGAAGGTTGGTCCGTTTATGTGTTTTCACATCATAATCACTTTGGACAACCATGTCAGACTTAATCCCACATGTCTTATTCCAAAGAGTCACATTATTGTAAACAAAAATCTTGTTTTTTTGTTCCGCAAACTCACGATACTTGTGTTTAAACCTGGTTTGAAGTAGTGCAATTTCTTGATTTTTCTGTTGTAATATTTTTAGAATGTTTTTAAAGTCTTCATGTGTTCTTTCATTAAGAAGCATACATTTTTCTCTCAGATTTTCTATGGAGTCTATTAATTTGGAGAAATGTCTGAGTTTAAGCTCAGAAGGCTGGGGGTCATTGTTTGTTGCCTCCAACCTTTCATTTACTTCTGTAAAATTGTGTGTGTCCTTTTGTTGGTTTAAATCTGACCCTGTCAGTTCCAAGTCCGTTTTCTTGGATTGCAGCATCTCATTCATTCGATCCATTTCTTCTCCTCTGCATTTCAACTCTTCTAACAGTTTCTCCATTTTGTCCTTTTCCTTCTGAAGAGTTTCCTTCTCCATGACCATCTCTTTCTTCATAGTCATGAGTTTTTCTCGTTCTTCTTTGATTAAGTTCATTGCAGCTTCAAACTCCTCCTTCTTCTTGTTGATATCCATCCTCAAAAGATCTAGTTCTTCTCTTTCTGCCAGAACATTGTTCATACTTGTTTGCAGTTCTTTTGTCCATTCCTCATGATCATCGTGGAGACCATGTTGGGTTTGTATCAAGGTCATAGTCTTCAGGACTTTCTCCAGTCTTTCCAGTCCTTCCTGGACATGAAGTGTCAGAATGTCTGCATGTTGTTTCTTCTTCTGTAAGAAATTCTTTTCTTCTTCCAACTTTCCTCTTTCTTCTGTAATATCGTGCTTGTCTTTCTGTAACATGTCCTTTTCTTGGTTTATCTCCAATGTCTTCTGCTCCAAGTCACTTTTCTTGGATTGCAGCATCTCATTCATTCGATCCATTTCTTCTCCTTTGCATTTCAACTCTTCTAACAGTTTCTCCATTTTGTCCTTTTCCTTCTGAAGAGTTTCCTTCTCCATGACCATCTCTTTCTTCATAGTCATGAGTTTTTCTCGTTCTTCTTTGATTAAGTTCATTGCAGCTTCAAACTCCTCCTTCTTCTTGTTGATATCCATCCTCAAAAGATCTAGTTCTTCTCTTTCTGCCAGAACATTGTTCATACTTGTTTGCAGTTCTTTTGTCCATTCCTCATGATCATCGTGGAGACCATGTTGGGTTTGTATCAAGGTCATAGTCTTCAGGACTTTCTCCAGTCTTTCCAGTCCTTCCTGGACATGAAGTGTCAGAATGTCTGCATGTTGTTTCTTCTTCTGTAAGAAATTC
>CAAKHB010004662.1:6825-24251 GCA_901007665.1 Aeoliscus strigatus
ATGATGTTGTCAGAGAGAATCTCAACCTGCGTGAGGGTCTCAGCACAGACGGTGTTCTATTGTCCACACTGTAAAGTCTGTTGGAGTATACAAATGAAAAAAAAGGAAATTTGAGGATTTGAATCTGCAACAATGTGTGCCCACCTTTGGGTGCCTCCTCAAAGATAATTTGGGCCAATTTATCTGGTCTATCCAGGGCTGCATATGCTAAAAGCACAATTCAAAGCTGCTTCTGAATTTTAGCCTCTGACCTGAAAAATCTCCACTTGTCCGTAGCTTGTGTATCTATCTTTATGAAGCTGGTACTTGCATACTCTCCCTATAATCCCTCCCATATAACCAGGGATTTATTTGAATAAAATTTGAATGTATTTGTGAATACACACACACACAAAGCTATCTATCGATCTATCTATCTTCTTTATCTTTTCTCTCTATCTAATCTCCATGAATTCATAACACACTTCGATACATACAGAAGACAAGTAGACTTTAACAGACAGCTTATTAGGTTATTAGGTTGAATCATCAGTACATTTAACAATGGCTCACTACCATCTGTATTATTGCAACCCTCCCTTGTTGCCGTGGGGACTCTTACTTGTACATCGTGAGAGCTGGAGGATCACATGGGGAGTAATTCACATTATCCAACATTAAAACAACTGCAGCCATCCCTAAAATGCTTGCTGAGCTTGTCTGTAGTTGCAGCTAAAATGTACAATTACCTACAGGTGGTGAGGCCGATCTCCCCTCCAGAACAACACTGACCACTCAATAACAGGCTCTATTTAGAATCATGATTGTTGGTTTTTCTTCATGTGCGTATTATTCCGAGGCTATTGAGAAAATCCCAGACTGCTATACTATGTAAATACTTCGAAAATTTGTTTGACACATAATGGAGATATATATGAGCTGCGTTCCATATCTAATGGCCTAGGGTACTTTCAGTTTGAATTCAGCCATGTCAGTGTCACTTGAATATCTTCACAAAGACATGACCTGGATCTACGCGTGTGCCAAGTGAAAATTCTGTCTTAGGGGTTCTTAATTAAAGAGAAATACCTAAAAAATTTAAGCTAATTACTTTTGTCATGCAGCAGAATGGATGTCAGAGTGTGTTGGCGAAGGACTCACGTTAAGTCCTGCACATGCGAGGATGAACTAGTGCTTGCCATGAGCAAAAAAGCAATGAACGACAATGGATGCATCATCTGTGCTGTGGATGTGTCCATAAGCGCTACAGAGTCACTGCAATGAACGTCTCAAAGGTGAGCAGTGACCTGACAAAGGGGGACTGACAAGTAAATTTCTCTTCCTTCTTTGATGAGAAGAAGTCATCCAGCAAAGCACTGGCTTGTTTATTGGTGTAAAACAGAGGGTGAGAGGAGACGAAAAGGGTACGGGGTGTTATCTGGGGTTCATCCCAATTAAAATACACTAATCACTGCAGAGTAACAGCTGAGGAGATCAGAACAACTCTTGCCGACAGGTTTCCCACTGTTCTGATCAGCAGGCTGCAGCCACCCTCTGAGATTAATCAAAGTAATGGAATGTTGGATTTGCATTTCATGAATGATTAGTGTGAAAAATGAATGGGGAGGCACTTTGTTTTTGGGTGCAGACAACTAGGTTTCAAACCCATCTTCTGTGTGTGCTGTTTTTCTTCCTGTTTAAATTCCCCAACCTGTGCTTTCAGTCCATTTGCTGTATTGGGAAATAGATACATATATTAATCAACATACTCCCATCACAGAGAGTTCTGTGGCGCAGTTCTTCCAAAGTAAAGGCAGTGAATAAATACGGGGCTATGACACAATATTGCTGGTGCATTTATTTCATTACTGATGCACACAAATACATAGAATCCAGAGGGGTATTGAGGAAAACTATGAAAACATAAGAGAGGAGGTCTGACCAGATGAGTCCAGCTCATTCTGTCTTAATTGGCTGAATGAACGTCAATGTAGGATAATTCAGTGCAGGTGCAAGTAATGCAGATTACAAAAAAAAAAAAAGATGGCAGAGTCATGGATTGAGGCAGGGATAGAGCACATGCTGCATATTTTATCTTTAGTGAGCAATAACTCATCAATGAACGTACTTGGAGATGAGAAAATAGGACCTCAAAGACAAAGCAGATGGAGAACGTCTGGCAGATCATCATTGGGACGACATGTGTAAATCTAAACATAAGTATATTGGCTAAGTGCTGTGACACATTTCTCAAAGTTGTCATACACTTTGGAATGAGCCTGTCTTCCTGAATCGCTATATTGAACATGAAAAGCAGCTGCATTGAGCTGGACACAAACTCACAACTTCAACTTTTTTCATCATTAGTCGGTAGAACCACAAAGACTACGGAACAGCTCTCAGACACTGATTTCTAATGAGAGTGACAATAAAATGATGTCATTTCGTTCTGCTTCTTGTGGCGTATGAACAGGCCTTAAGTCTCCCTGGTGACTTATGTCATACTTCTGCTTTGTTTTGCTGCTTTTGTGCATCTGACTCTTGAATAAAGTGAGGCAGGATTACCAGGAATCTGTCAGAGTTGTGCCATCTATGGATGTAGATATTCAGTATACTATACAAAACCCCACTTAATATTCTATTTAGATTTTTTTTTTAGTCTCTTTAATTAGTGGCACAAAGTTCATTAAGATACCATTTCCAGCACAGACAGCATAATGCATCTTCCCTCCCAGAGCAAATTACTCGAAATTACAATCAGTGAAAAGACACAATGGCACTAAATCATTCTGGTTAAAAGCAATAATTATTCCTGAGATGACTCCATGTGCATTGTTTGCTTACCACAATGGAGTTTTGTCACCAGGAGTGTTTTCACTATTCTTTCGTGCAAGCAAACACTCATCAACTTCATTTTTGACCTCAGTCTCCATCAGCGTCGGGATTTAAAAAAAAAATCAAATCAATAGCTCAGGTATTGGTAATCAATTTCAATGAAGCTGCACTGTCTTGTGACATTGACACACTTACAATCAATATCATGGAAGTGCTGACCAGTGAAGTGACTGTGAAACAAATTTGCATCCTCATTCCATTTTTCTTAAGTACGGAATTACATGTACTATTCATATGAAGTCCTCAAAGGAAACAGAGAAAACTTGGAAGTCATTCAACATGAGAATTCAGGCTCAGCAGTGTTGGATTAGTACAACCATCAGCTGCGGTCGACACGGGGAGAAACAAGCAAACATGGAGCCACTCCTGCCAATAGGAACATTTTGGCAAATTAGCATGCTTCCATCACTCGAGTAAATCATTCAGATAAAACCGAGTTTTGTTTCAACGATATCAGAAGCTTTACAAATCAGCCAACATGGAATCTCAGGAGGACATTCTCATATGTACAGCAGCTTATGTCGCATTTAATACATTTGAAACAATGAGGGTCAATGAATTCAATCTGCAAGCACACTAGTGCAAAGGATGATAATGTTTTTGCATTGATTTTCATAACTCGACTTATTTGTTATTTCTGACGAGCAGAGTTCGAAAATTAATGACTATGGATTTCCCGGGTGGAACCTGTCAGGGGCAGGCTGTACATAGACACACCGTGTATGTGGAGCACTCCTGCTGCAGTAGCAGAGTGAAATATCACTCTTTGAGGAAAACCCCGGCTCACACCACTCCCTACAGCTTGAAATATCTGTTGCAGAACAAGCTCTTTATCGAACTCCAAACCAGTCCCACACAACACAATCTCCGAGATGCATGTGATGTTTTGAGTTGTTGCTCTCAGGCTATTTAAAAGATTCATTGAATCTTTGAGGCTAAATAGTTGTCTCCCTCACGTATGTGTGATTCAGTTCCATCACTGGTCAAATACAGATGAGCTGGGATGTCACGGCCCTCTGTGTCTGAAAGGATACATGAGGCAGCCGCTCATGAATGAGATGCAGCGGGCGGTCCATTAACTCCGACGTACACCCTGCATGTCAATATGAGATTCCCATATGAATGGCCCACCTAACAACGGTACATTTTAAACTCCATCTCAAGGCTGCAGTGTGTAGCAGCCATGTCTCTGTGGGCCATAAATATACAAATACAGCCTCTTATCCTAAACTGCTGCATGAAATCAGCACTCAGAACAACTAAACTAAACTGTTTTTACCCCCATCTACTTGAACAAACCCCCTATTGCTCAGTTCTGTAACATTTTGAGGGTAGAAGTTCACAAATTCGTTAAATGCTTTTCTAATTGTTATTGATTGCATGCTTAAGGATCGATGCAAATCTAAGTGCCGGAGAGCCAGAGACAGGAGTGAGGTATGGTGGTTTGAAAGCTGCCAGGAAGGAAACCTCCCTGTAACTGATACAGAGCAAACAAACAGAGGTGGTGGTACAGAGCTGATGCAACCGGACCTTTACTGGTGGATATAGTCACAGAAATATATTCTGAAGTAATACCTTGACATCGGTAACACTTTTTACCGATGTCAACACATTTTTTTAGTTAGGGTTTTTTTTCAATAACCTGGTGACGTAAACTGGAGTTACACACAGAACCGCCGAGTTCCACGAGTGACAGCAGCAGATGAGCGGCAGAGTCACTGTAAAGTCTGAGTGCACCAGCATGAAGACAAAAGCCAGTGAGGACCTTTGTATCAGCATCAGGTCTGCACAAAGGAGGAATGAGCCACAAAGACTGATGTACTATCATTACTGTTTCATCCTCTACATTGTTGGGGCAGAAGAAGTAACCAGTGATCAGGGGGATATGCCTTCATGGCCCAACACACTTTGGCCATTTTGTGTGTGTGCGTGCGTGTGTGTAAATCTTCATCTACAACATTAGAGCCATCCCAGCCGGTTGCAGTGTTCATGGTTACCGTCTCTGATGCTCACTAGGGGGATGGAAGGCAGTAACTCTCTGAAAAGATGAATGGACAGCAATAATGTTTGCGATTCTGTGCACTACGAGTACCTCACATTCACAAATCAGGCATCTTTGTGCACATCTCATCTGTCACAGATGACACAGGCAAAATGCAGCTGGGTTTGAATGCTACACTTGGCTGCAGGCTGCCGTCATGATCACAGACAAAAGCCACATTATCATAAGGAGCTTATAATGTTGTCTGAGGGTTCTCCTATCTGTTTGTTTTTTTTTGTTTTTTGTTTGTTTGTTTTCTACCACTGGTGGTAACAAAAGAATTCAAGAGTCAAAACTGAAAAGGCTGTATGGGTTCAAACATTGGTACCTGTGGGCTCATTAGCTGATGTTTTGGAAAGTATAAACACACCCAGCCCACCCAGGCTGGCCTGTCAGTGTCATCTGTAATGTATAGATCAAATCCTCCATGCGATCAGGCTGTCAACATGGTCTTTATAAGTATTTATATTTTTATACTGTTAGACTGAATAATTCTTTCAGATTCTGAATAATCAGAGTGTACAAACCTTCTCAAAGGTCAATCGTCCTATAATCCCCATTTTTTAATATAAATGAATATATGTGTATATAAATCATCCTATAAATTATATAGAAATCAGCACCAGTAAGTGTCTTTTGACACTGACATGGATCTGTGTGTTACAGTCCAATGGGACATTGTTTCATAATGGGAGTCTGGAGTCCAGCAACACTTACAATAAAATGTAGTGTCCCTCAGGACTCGTGTGCACTCAAGCTGCAATCCTCCATGAGCCTGACAGAGGCCTTCCAGAGGGGCAGCAGTGGCCTTCCTTTCCCCCGCACAACTAAGTCCATTTCAAGAAGCCAGGGAAATATGTTCCCTTCGTCCCAGAAGCACACGATCACAGATTGCTGATCCTAATCCACTTGCAGTCACCAGTGATTGATTGTTTGCACAACTGTGGGATGCCCCGTCAATCTCTGTCTTTACTACCTGCAGATCAGATACAGATGTTTGACACTTTTAACCATGACTCAAGCATCATGATGTTCACATCAAAATAAGTTGCACAAGGTGTCTCTCCAATCATTTGAAATGGAGATGGGTTGCCATACAGCCATTGCAGGATGCATTCAGTATTACCTTTGTAATGATACGTTCAAGCTCAAAATGTTTATTGTGATTAAAATAGAATAATTATGCACCCTGGTGTTTTTTGTGTTAAAATAGTTGGACTTACTGTCACACAAGTTGCATAACAAAATGAACATGCATCTGAGAAACAATTGTGGAAGCAATGAGTTGGAACAATGTTCTCAACTCAGAATATAATTCTGATGTTTCTTCCATCCATCCATCCTCTTACAGCCCCCACCCTCTCCACACACACAGACTACTTTGATGTTAAGACTTGACACACACACCTCACATCCCCAGGGGCTCATGAATCAATAGAGGAGTGCAAACCTCTGTGTGATCTCTGCCCAAACATCTTTTACTTACATTACCAATTTCCTTCATGAATATAAAGTTGTCCTCTCTATGTGTGGCTTTTCCCTGACCCAGAATACATCTTGCTTATGTTCAAAAAACCAGAACACTGTGTCACACCATGTGCATACAACCCCCCACGGGGAGTATCACACTATACCTGCATGTTAAAAAGTGACATATTTTACAGGAATGTGTGATATAAGCACACATGGTGAATGTTATTCAACTTAGGACACACAATGTCCTCTCAGTAAAGCACAAAAGAATATTTCCATACCACAATCGCTTCATATCATTTCATATGTGGTACAATAATTGCAAAAATAACTGAAAAATTCAAATATAGTATGATATTATAACCTGAAGTGGTAAGTAGTTGTAATTCATTGACAATATATGAGACTGCAAGTTAGAAACAAAACCAGCCTCTTGCTGCTCCCAAAGAAATATGTTTAAAGAGTTAATTGGGACTTTATTATAATACATTTGATCTATGCTCATTACAGATTGTATTTATTATTATTATTATTATTATTATTATTATTATTATTATTATTCGAGCTATACTGGAGATGTGAGAGACAGTAAAATATATGTTGCGTAGTCCAGTACTCCAGTCAAAGTACAAGTTGACTTCTTGTCACTGCTTGTGAAAGAGACAGACGTGTTTCATCTGTGAAGGACCTTGTGTGTCTCTGACACCAGTTGTATAACTTGGAATGGAGTGTACTATGATGGTGAACATCAGCAGTCTTCCCTAATAGCAGTGTGACGTCAATATCAGCAAATGATCCCTATTGTCTGTCTCCCCCGTGGGAACCCGGCAGTGGGAATCTATAGTTCTTCATAAAGTAACAAGGGATGTTGTACATCAGCTCCACTGTATTTCTCAAATTGTTTTTCACCTACATTTTCTGTGGCAGTGTTTCTTGGAGTGGCGATCCATTTCATTAGCATCAGAAGTTGAATTTCCAGACAAATCCACTGTTACGTTACATTCACTGGAAACAAGGCCAACGCTGGTGCTTGATTTGTGCTGCCTCATGTTCAAGAGGTTAGAAGGACACCTGTTCAACTGTGCAGGGAATCATTTTCTTACTCCGCAGAGAGGAATCTGAAATGATGTGATGAATAGGTAAAGACCCTGGATCCAAATGTCTCTGGCCATCTAACAGCCCATTGGCAGCTTCCTACCAATGTTCTTGGCTTCACATCTAACTCTCCAAGTTACATCTATCAAGAAAAGTACAGTCAAGGTGGGTTTTCCCTGCCTGTTCTCTCTGGGATATAAACTGAAGTTTTGTCATTGTGGGGATATTTGCTTTAATGTGTCACATGTTTCTCACAGGAGATCAGAAACTGGACTTTCTTGACACAATGCACAGATGTGTGATTCCATCATAGATTGCCCGTTTAGTAGGAATAAAGACTCCGAATTGAAAATGCGATGAGATTCAAGCGACACAATGCATTAATTTGCGGATGGAATTATGGAATGAATGTTTTTTTATTAAGAATATGGAAATGAGAAGACAAAAAGTCAGAAAGTTGTTATAGTTTTGACTTAGCAACACTCACACAAAGACTTCCTGCCTGAGGTTATTATTCACCAAAATACAGTGCCAGGCACAACCAAATCACAAGGGAGATTATTGCATACTTGTTAAGTGTTCATTTTGTCTGTGCCGATGATATTTTGGCTCACATTTTAACTGCAGCTACAACAAAACATTGCTCTTGAAAGATTTCTCTAACCGATGTTAACGCAGCAGAGCAGTGCGTGTCAGTTTCCAATACAGTTCACAGTTCAACTCACTGGGTTCTTCATGCCGTGTCATTCACCTTGGTTCTGTGAGTGCATAATGCTTATGTTCATGAAAAATGCAGACAAGGCACTTTGATCAAAAAGTAGTGGGGCATTGAGATTCATTGCACAGGTTCTCACTACGCTGACAGTGTCACTGCCTGTGCCCATCTGGTTCTACTGTATCCATATGCATGGTGTTTTCAATCCCGCCGGCCCCCATCAGGGTGAGGCACCACTGAGGCTTGTGTTGAACTTCACAAACCTTGCTCCTACTTTCAACTGATTCCATTTTTGAAGACCAACAGGAAAATATGCAACTGAAAAGTGTTCTCCCTCTTATTGTGTTCCTTTGGTAAACTAAAATCAGTCTAATTACATCATTAATTTCACGTGGCTTGTCAACAAACACTTCAGCACAGCATCGCTGGGATTTTCAGCCCCTCACTGGGAGTACGGGGGTTACAGAAAATAATGTCATTCAAACCTGTAGTCGTCGGACTCACTGTTGAATGCCGTTGTGTATGGTTGCATACAAAGCAGTAACAAAAAATTGATCAGGTGCAACCTTGTTGACTGGTAAAACCAGATTTTCACAACACATTTGCTTGTGCTGTTATTCTACTGTTATTTCCTCATTTGGTCATTACAACCAATGAGATTCCAAAATTAGAACAGCGACCAATTACTGGACCAATGTGAATAGAATTAATCACCACTACTCAGCTTTAAATGATGCTGTTTTGAGTGTCCTTGTTTTTATTAATCCATCTGGATATTTCTTTGCAGAAATTAATGCATTTTTGTCATTGCATGTTGACTGAAATTAATTCAATTAGAGCCATCTGAAAGCTTTATGTTACATCTTAATGCTAACAGAGGCCTATAGAATGCAAACAAACAGCCAGATCTCCATGCAAGCAGACAATTAACCCCCGTGGTCCTTTACTAAACCAGTGATAGCGAAGTATCTCACGCATCAGCAGTGCTTGCTCAGCAGATTGGCATGATAGGAACTAACATACATGGTGAGGGAAGGTGTTTCCACTGAAAACATGAGCTGAAGATGAGAGGTCAAAGCGGCAGCAGCAGCAGCCACAACAACAACAACAACAACAACAACAATAAGAATAACTCCCTCACTGAGAGCTCAACAAATGCAACTAATCAAAAAAAGCAAACAACAAAAAAATCATTTCACTTTTAGGGAAACATATTGTTGTTATTATTCTATGTGCTTCAAGTGTGCAAACCAACAGCTGAAATGAAAGGAGATCTATGAACTGTAATGTCTTGTCATTATGGTATGCTGATACAACGATATGCCTACAACGTTTGATATGAACTGTATTTGATGGCTGTCTGACAGATTTCAACTCACACCAGGCCTCCCCCTCCTTTTTTCCTATTGTCAGAAATTATCTCGTCTCGTCTTGACTCAGTGTTGGCAGCTGGCGGCTTCTGGTTGATGGCTATGATGGGATTTGGGGAATAACTGTTCCTCCAGATTAAGGATGGAGATGAGGATGATGAGTGACTGACAAAACAGACTTCTGGGAGGGTTTCTGTTGCTGTACAGTATCAAGGTCAATCAGTGGTGAAGTGAAGAGACTTGTTCTGTGAGTGCTCACCGAGTCGTGATAAAAGACATATACTGTTGTGACAGTGGTCAGTGTGTGTGTGTGTGTGTGTGTGTGTGTATACAGTACTTAGTCACTTGCAGAGGAAATGGAATCAAATAACACACACAAGCAGTGTTTTGGAGAATGCCCTCTGCATCCCTCCAATGGTTTACATAACTGAAATGATGTGCTTCAGCTCTTCTCTGCTTATCACCAAGAGCCACACTTTATTGCCAGAGCCACCTCAAAGAAAATTAAATGCAGCCTCATCCGTTTGATACCCACAGAGCTTTTTGTGAGGTTCTATTGCTGCTGGGTATTGTTGAGCGGTTGTATCTTCCAAACACTCCCCCAAAGATCCCGCTTAATGCCATATTCTCCTGCTCTTTTTTTTGGACACAAACACTTACATTGGCTTTTGACATGCTCACTGCATGTGTCTAACAATCCACCTGAGATCACAAAAACAATAAAGACTGTTCTGGACATTTTAGACTGAGATTGAATAGTTTGTTGATTTTCTGATATGAAGTTCACATACGAGCAGCAAGCAGAGTTGGTAGTTAATTCAAACAGCTTCAAAAGAAAAATAGAATATTATTAATTAAACAAATATGGATAGGATGTTGTGGGAGGCAGCACAATGTGTACTTCCTCCTCACACTCAAGGAATTGAACAGATATGGAGCGGACGAGGTAACACAATATGAGTTCAACTGCATAAAATGACGTCTTTGAGTAACTCATTTCTCCTCCGCGTGTTTTCATGTTGGTATTGAAGACAAAATTACAAAAAGCACTTATGATACCATTTAATAGCATGGCTTCTCAGTAGTGTTGGGGTTAGGTTAGGGTTAGGGTCTTACCCTTAATTATATTTGTTCATCACCTGTTACACAAACACAGCAATGCATTGGACTGTAATAATTCCAGTGTTGAATGCATCTTCTTTTCAAGAGAAACGTGATGATGAACATTTTGTAATGACGCAACTGATTTGAAATTAAAGCAACTTTTCACATTTCTATTTTGAGATCTGACGTTCTGCAGCAAACCATGCCATCTGTGAAATAGTTGCTACTGCAGCAGTTGCGAGGGATGCAAAGCAGCACAAAGACAGTCTTTCAATGATTTCTTTCAATGATTGTATTTTTTCCAGCATAATTTCTCCATCAAGATGTTTCCAGCAATAATTAATTTCCCCAAAATGCAGAAGGCTCCTAACAATGAATCTTAATCTTAAACCTACCCACTCCTGCATTGATAAATTAAACAATGCACTTTATTTTGTACATTTTTGCAAGCACATGCAAATGGAGCGTACTCTCATAATTTACCTACAAGCACAGAATAACAATTTAGTCAAAAGTGAAAATGTACCCGAAACAATAAGAATGTGCAAAAAGAATTTCCACAAATCCGGGAAAACGTTTTGAAAAGGTAAATGATAAGAGGTCAATCCACTAAAACCCTGAAGAAAACACGTGAGGATGACTAGTTCAGCAGAGAGAGAAGGTCTGGCTGGGCCCTCCTGTGTACCGTACTGCCAGCTTCTGCCCCCATTTTTCAGCAGTGTGAAATGAACAGCTATGGAAGACAAAGCAGAAAACCTGCAATAGCCAATGTCAGCGTGCTAAAGGGGAAATGAGCCAGATGGTCCATTAGCATGTATCACTAGCCCACTCAGCTCCTGCTCATGTACAGAGCATGTTGTTTTCATCCTGAGACCTGACTTTCAGAATTCAAATATCCATTTAGGTGTGTGTGTGTGTGTGTGATATGTGTGATGTGTGGTGTGTGTGTGTAAAACTCAGTTTGATGAATCTTGAAGGTGTACTTTATTTGATTTTATTATTTTTTATGTGGCCTCTGATTTATTGTTCAAGCATGAGCGTCTTTGTATTGACATCTCTCTCTCTCTTGTACGAGTAGAACTCCAAATGTGATACTTAACCAGTTATTCATATGCGTCCATCTCCTCCACGTAAGCCTCCCCATGTTTCCATGTGGTTGGCACAAAGTTTCTAAAACAGGGAACCTGAGTTCCAGATGACGATCTTCCCCGCTATCTAAGAAGATGGCCTTTGAAACGGCTTTTTACAGCAGCGGGTCTGAGTAATTACATACTGTTGAGAGTGTCCCACATGGCCGATGAAAACATGGGAAAAAGAGATGTGTGCTCTTGAAGTATTATTGTCCTTTGAGACACACTCCACTTTTTATGAGAGAGAATATCATCCTATTTTTTCATCCCACAGTGGTTTGACATCAAAGAACATTCCTCGAGTATCCAGGTTCTTGTCTAATTAAGGATTTGTGGGTGCTGCTTCTTGCAACCGTTTGTTTTTGTAAACAATCAATATTTCCCCACTTGAAACAGGTGATTAACATGGCGATGGGAGCTCCATCTTCAGTCACCATCCAGCTGAAATTAACTGAAAATGAGCTGCCCTGAACCTTCACATACTGCAAAGCTACTTCAAACAGCTGTACTGTAAAGAACATAAAGAAGTCTCAGCCCAAACTTGACAGATGGGGGTTTCAACTATAAAACAATCAATCATGGAAATAATCTTACAAATACTTCTTGGATCAACAGCTGACTTGTTTCAAGCATCAATCAGCCTCATGTTGCAGTCCTATGTGGTCATGCATCTGTTAGCACTCTTTGAATTTTCATTTTGCTATAGTTATTTTTTATGGAAATCATTCAAAACAGTAGCTTGGATTTCATGAATGGGTAGAAAATCATACTTATAATTGTGCACTCAAGAGACTTACAGGCTTAGAAATTCAATACAAAATCATTCACATTAATAAGGAAGGCTGGGACTCTGTCCAGAGATTTCATTTCCATAATCTTCTGGTGAAATATTGCTATTAATATATTCATAGAACAGCAGATACTGTTTTATTTTACCTCTTTCCTGGTGGGAATGAAAAGGACACATTTTCCAGCTTTTCTAAGATCAGGACAGTTGAAGTTGACAGTTGACAGTATATGAAGCAACTGTCTGTGTTGGATGATTTCTTGGCTGGAGACTGACGTCATCAAACGGCAGCATAACTCTCGTTCTATGATGACAGGCGAAGCACTTCGACGTGATTTATCTCAGTCTCATAATCATCAAGGGAACCTCCAACGATCAACGTCACACAATCTCAAATCCCAGTGTGTCTCCAGTGTCTGCTGCTCTTCTTAAACAGTGTTTCTCAAACAATTCTCTCTTTATCTAACATCAGAAATGCCAGTAAAGTATTTCTTCCAGGGACTAAGCAAAGACGTCATCAACAGAATAAAGGTTGTACTTGTTTAAATGCTTAAAACAACATAACCTCCTGGGGAGGGACATCTTTTGTCTTCCACTGGCAGCAAAACAAACTTTAGTATTGTTATTATGTTATATATCGACAACAATAAAAGCGGGATTGTCTCATTCTCGAGCAAGTTGTCATTTGTCACCTGTGCTGCTAGGCAGCATTAGCTCCGGCTATATTGGATGTTATGATACTTGCTTTATTGAACACACATCAGAACAGTTTTGGATTCTAACATCTAGATTTGAGGAAACACAAGCATATTGACGTCATGAGATACTGCAGATGGCTCGTAGACACTTTTGAGTAATGTCTCTATTCACCCTCAGTGTCCATGGGCCCAGGACTTGCTGCCTTGCAGGACATGCCCTTCAATCAAGCTCTTTAATCAGCATATAAAAGTAGATATCTGCATTCCAGAGCATTTCATCAAACAGGAAGAACATGCCAACTGCAGCAGACACTAAGGAGCTGGTGAAAAAAAAAAAAAAATTCTTGTCGACTCAGACATGCTATGAAGCAGGATGGGATGGCAGTGTGCCCGGAATGCACAGATCCATTGTAGGGACTCGTTGGCATCGTGCATGTGTCCTTGATGTCAGACATATCAATCAGCATGGTAACAGAATAAAAGTAGTAAGCCAGATACTTCAAAAATACAGAAATTAATGCATTAAATAGTCACAACTAATATAAATATAGCAGCCAGAGATATATTTTGAACCGTTCTTTCATTTAACTCTTTGCTCTTTGCTTTGTTATATTTGTTCTGAATTAGCCAACATTTTAGGCACAATGTGTGCTCAGTTTCTCCTCATTCATCCTCATGCAACGGCTGTTTTTCAATGACATGAAAGGAGGTGCAGGGGGTTCAGAGACATTACTAAACCAAAAAAGGATAAACCCTAACAGGTAAAAAGAGGAGGTCAAAGCAGGGGGAATAGATACATTGGTAAGGTTGGGAGGTTGAACCATTAAGCCTGGTCGAAAATTCAGCAGTGGCATGAAAGAGAGAGAAACACATTGTTAAGAAGATTATAGGAAGAGGAAGGACGGAATCCCTTTACTTTAATCCCATATGAGTTTAAACGATGAGAAGAAGACAGCGTTAGAACAGTTGTGAAACCAAGGCAACAGTCAGGAGCAAGTCACAGAAATATGACATGCTGGCACAGGCAATGAGCCATCAACACAATCGACACTAAAACAGAGCAGATACGGCTGTTATTTGGTGAGAAACAAGCTGTGTGAGTGACAACTTAGGGTGCTTGATCCTGCACGCCCTGAAGCTCTCAGAATTGGAAATAACAATCCGTCAAATAGAAGTATTTACATATGTATTCTTACAAGAACCAATTTGAGTAGGGTGGGTGACAGAAGAGGACGGACACAGAAAACTGCAATCTGAGTCACAAAGAGGTAAAGGTTAAAGTCTACATGGGAATCAGAAGTCCAGTTGCCTACGATTTAACCCAGCAAGATACCATGACCTGGATGACTGAGAACCTTCACAGACATGTCTACATGTGTTTGTTGCATTTTACAAAGAGCAATGAAAAGCAGTCTTGGCTGTGAAAGTACACACTATGTGCAGTCATTGAAGAGGTCGTGTGAAGATGACGTACATAATGTCTAGTTTGATAAGGTTCTCCGTCCTGCCTCTGTACATTAAATGGCACCGTTTGATTTTCTACAGGACTTAAATTAAGGCACAGCCCACCTGATATGCCATCAAAAGTCCTGTGAGCAAATGACTTTGGAAAGGGACATTAGGGTTTGGTATTGCTCTTAATCCCCTCATTTTTGAAATGTCCGCAGTTGGTGTAATATTATTCAATGACATTGTTCACTTTGCAACACAAGAAAAGACCAGTGGATATAAACACAGCATATAAATTATTTAGCATTGTCTCATTTCTGAGACAACTCTTTTCCTTGGTAAATAATCCTCACCCATGTTTTTTGTTCTGTACTCTGTTGACATAAATTGGCTAAAGCTTATCTGGTGAAATGATTGTGTGACCTGGCTTGCTCTTGGAAAGTAGCTTAGAGGGTATTTGGGAGCTTGCTTGACCTATTGTGTGCTTTCTAGCTTTGGTTCAAAATGTATTGCTTGCTGGCTTTCTGAAATTCATTTGAAACGTTTCACCTCCAAAGGATAAAATGTAACACTGATGGCTTTACATAGCTGTTCCTGTTCCGTGTTAACAGTGCTAGGGAAGCTCCACAGGATACCAAGAGAAAATGCAGCTGTCTCACTCGGCCCTTTGATGCTAACCAATGAAACAAACAGTTGTGACAAGGTCACCGAATTCGCAATTTATACTTCCTGTTTACCAAATCTCTTGACCTTGTTTATCTGTCGAATGTACGCCAGCGACATTCTGCACTAACTGAAAAGGCTGTAGAATAAAACTGACAGTAAGTGCATTCATGCCCAGTACAACACAGCAGGAGAAACGAACTCTACTGCTTTGTTATTATGCTGCCGTTTTCCTTTTGGCTCAGAGACTCAAAATCCTGCCGCCAGCCTCCACAACTCATCAGGGGCGGTTCGGGTGGGGGAGAAAGGGGGGCGAGGAGGGGGGCTGGGGGTGGGGGTTGGGTCGAGATGGCACTATCTCGACACAGCCCTCAAACGTGACAAGCACGGGCCGACTTGTCAGATGAATCGAAGGCATCCGGGACCTCAATCGCAAGGATGCCTCCCGGAAAGACATTTGTAAAGAGAAACAAGGTATCGTGGACAGGCTGCGAGCTGAGATTGAGCCAAACAACAGGCTGCCACAGCACCTGCTAACAAACTGAAAAGAAGTGGCAGGCTCTGGAACTATCTGGAAAAGAAGAGTCAGCTCCTGCCAGCTACTGTAAGCTTGAAAGGCGCTGCTGTGGAGTGTCTCGTTCTCTTTCCAGGGTTGACTCTGCTGAGGGCAAGCAAATCTAGGAATCTTAAAACGCTCTTGTTTTTGTTCACCCAGATTCACCCAGACATTCTTGATCAGGCAAACGTATCTTAGAGATGTTATATATTGTATTATATTATTAGGAGAAAAAAATGGCACTGTCTTCACACTGCACTCAGAGTGACAAGCGGAGCCATGTCAGATGAATGGAGGGCAACTGAGAACTCAATCATGAGGTGTCTCCTGGAAAGACACTGGTAAAGACAGATGAGGTGTCTTGGACGGGCTGCGAGCAGAGATCACAGCATGTCCAGGTGGTGCACAGGACACAGGGAAGCAAACATAAGGGCTTAAAAACATGAAATAACCAAACAGCAGACAAAGCTGTGGAGAGCGATCTGACCAACGACGTCACTGTGTGGTTTGGGACCTGCTCAGCATGGGAACGTAGGTCATAGGAGGGGTCTCCCTCCACACTCTGCCATGAAAAATTTCATGGGATGGGAAACACTGGTCACTGGATTTCCACTTGAAAGAAGGAAAGAAGGATTCTGTCTGAGCCCTCGATCACCGCGTGGTTTCAGGATTGGTCCAAGGGCCAGTGTCCTCATTGGGGATTTAAACATTTTGTGGAAATAAGTCCAAGTCATAAACAATGTTTTTCTAACGTAAGTTGACAAGAGCATCTGAACATGTGCCCCACGCCCAACATGTCATGTACATCATTGTACACATCAGAGGAGATAAATGAGCAGCTGTTTTACAACCTTTTTGAGGGACCCCTCTACTGAGCCTTCAAATGCCCAAAATAATTTTAGCTTCTTGTATTTTGGCAGCTGCATTTCTGTCTCATCCTTGAAAGCCAATTCTCAAAGCCAGGGCAATGGATTATCCTCCAATTTCTCCCTGAAAAAAGGCGGGGAACCAGGGGAGAGGGAGAGAGAAAAACGATGGGGTCTCACTGGTGAATTATTCGTTGGAGCGTGTCTCTGTTGCTCTCTTCATCCTGGGCTGCTGCAGCCACTGTTTTTTGTTGTTGTTGTTGTTTTTTTTAGTATTAATTTTCTTATGTTCTGTCTCGCCCACTCAACAAAGCCCTACTCAGCATCCTTGACGGCGGGAGATCACAGGAGAATAGAGTAATGAGACCCGGCTAACTCACTTCCACTGTATCATCTCCTTTCTATAAGTCTGTCATCCCACCATTCCCCCCAGAACCCTCTGCCTCCATTCTCTGCAGACATAAGTCATTGTCTACTGCTCTGCTACCTGGTGTAAAGCAGGGTGTAGTTCATTAGCAAGTGAGGCTCGGAGGGTCGTCTCTCTCGCTGAGAAGAAAAAAAAAAAGAAATCAAAACACTAACTGATAGCAGAGGCTCCCCCCCCC
>CAAKHB010004662.1:24271-36574 GCA_901007665.1 Aeoliscus strigatus
TACCACTTTCTCACACATCTGTGGCTTTCTCTCCTCATCCACATTGAAGTCTCTTCACTGTGGATGGCCTGACTCAGCACTGAGGCCCGGCTCTTAAAGACTGAGGTGAACACCAACGTCAGGCTACCGTGACCGACCGAGACGCAGGCGCGCAAATACATTTGACACACAGCAGCATCTACAGATCACAGAACCAGACACAAAGTGTGTGCGTGTGGGGAGATGGTCACAGTCCACACACAGTAGTACATTAAAACACACGGTGTTGAGTTGAAGGAAATTCTGCCACGCTGAATCACAACGACATAGCAACAGGATTGCGTCACACGCTGATGGCTGGGAGTCAAGGCAATAGAGAGGGGGAGGAGGAAAAGTGAGACAGCAAGTGTCGGCAGGATGGATAGAAACGGTCGGGGTAAGTGTGACTGAAAGTCATGCATTCCCTTCTAGTGTTTTCTTCTCCTATAGTGATGCACTGATGACTGTCCACTCTAAAAGTCAAAGATCAAAAGGGTGGAATCAAAGGCTGCCAGTGAATAGGGGGCAGAGATCCAAGGAGATGTGTTACCCATGTCAGGCGACCCCCTTCACCCTCCTTCTCCATTCACTGCAGCCTGCAGAGGAAGAATCCATTGGGGGTTCACAAACAGACTTTTTATTCATGCGCAACTTCTTGTTGTCACTGAAATGTCATTTAAATCCAGGAGCCTTCAGTGTTATAATCTGTGGACCGGTTCTAATGCAGCGCAGACAGGGCTAAATCAAGTGCAATCAATTGTATATTGAGGAACACTGCTGCTTGTGGTTGCTGACAAACAGTCGGTTCGCCTCACTGTCAGTGGCAAATGTTGCTGTGTTTCCCTCAGGTGCTGCATGTCACAAGGAGCCGACACTCAACAAACCACAAGGCAGCATTGGAAAACATCTGATTCACCATTTATCATTCTATTTATCATTTTCCTGAATATATAAGCAACTATAGTGCTGGAGGAGGAAGAGTTTGGGTGTCAAACAATCTGGATTTGTTTGAATGACCGGAGCTTCCGAGATTTGTTTTATTCAGAATGAAGAGTTTTGCTGTTTTTGCTATCGGTTGATGATGATTTCAAACTCTCACAATCTCTCACACATTCCTGTAACATTCTGCAACCTCCCAGTTGACACTGTAGCAAAACCAGAAAGTGCTCTGTTTCCATAGTAACGGGTCTGTGAGAAAAGAGGATCCTTATGTAGTGTGAGAAAAGAACATGCTTTTGTTGATGATTTGTTTAACTCGCGGTGTGAGTTTTTGAGATATTCTGAGGGACTTGGAAGTGTCAAAGACAGGTGTTACATCATACCCTTCTCTTGGTGTCGTCTGATGTCTGGGCAGTTGAAAGGGCAGCCCAAGGTGTTACATGTGGTGTTAATGAGCAGGACGTCAGGAGGAATTTCCACCTTCTCGCCTGCTGAAAATGTCTGAAAGACGACACTACTGTGCAGACATCGGGCAGCAGACCATTTGACCAGAAACGCTGTGTAACTGTTTTATGTACAAATCCTCCAGGCGAACTGAATGTTTCAACATGACAAACATGTCAAACATCCACATGGTGGATGTCTGGTTGTATAAAGGCAATTTCAGGAAAATCAGAGCTTTCTCCCATTACAACGTTTCTTGTAATATCATCTGTGTCATATCACCCTGTTACGTGAAGAGTGTGTGATGTTGCAAATGTGTATTATTTCAGACACTCCAATATTGTCGGTGCTTTGCCAAGTTTCCCCACAGCTGATTTCCAAGAGAAAAACAGAAACAAAAACCCTCCTTGCTAGTACATTCACGTTGAAACAATGCTGAAATAAATATAACTTAATATCACTTCCCTGTCTGGGTGAAGTAAGATCTGTGCATTTGACATCTGTCTTTATTTTGTGAAGGGGTCTATATGATGAAAATCAATAAAATTCATTAAAACTAAAGTCTGTATTGAAAAACTAACTTCAGACAAATAATTACTCATGTCAAGTGCATATCTTTACTTCCCACCTTTGACAACCAGGTATATGTGATGGGATAGATAAAGAAATGGTCTTTCTTGGACAGTGTGCTGGGTAGAAAAGACACATTCAGAGTTGAGGTCTTTTATAGTCTCCATATTGGTGGTGAGACAATCATAAAGTCATACATCTGTTTCTGTATTAATCAAATGTCAGCCACTGCGTTGGTCGAGAAACCACTGGGTTCTGAATTTGTTTTCCTCTCTATTGGAATATTTAGCAAACTTTTCCCCACTTTAGCAATTTTCTGTTTGTAAAAAAAAAAAAAACATACTTGTCGTTCTAAAGTTCTAAGTAAATCATCATCAACTGCGACATGGTAGGATGTGCAAATTTTCTTTCCACCAAAGAGAGTGATAAGTCATGTTCCGTCCTGACTGACAACAGGCAGACAGATGAGCCGGAATAAATCAAATGTGCACACGAGGCGTAGAGTCAAAGAGCAGCTCACTTTCCCCGCTGCCACAGTGCTACATAGGATGTTATCCTCTGTCAACTGACACGTGAGGACAGCGCGACCGGCAGCATGTCGAAAAGAGTCATATAACACTGATCCCCTGTGCTGAAGCCCAACATATTGTCATGTGTGTCATGCTGCACGAAAGCAGTGGATGCTGCACATCTGACAGCAAAAAAGAGCAAAAAGAGATGCATGGAGTGCAACATGACAGGCGAAACCAGTCTCAGTCTTTAAAAAAAAAACCTCAGTGCCCTTGGCTGTGTCACCTACAATAATGTTTGTCACAATGAAGTGAGGCATGGGGGGCCTGAGGGATAACAAGGGAGAGAAATAATGACAGATGGAGAAACACAGCATCTGTCGCCTGGTCATTGTGAAAGAACAGAATTTTTTGAGGGGGGAAATAAGCATGATAAATCATTTTGCTTTAATACTTCTTGCCTTCAGCTCAAACAGCACATCATGGATGCTGAAGAAAAATACAGGGGCGTCATTTGTTAAAAAAAAAATAAAAAAAAATCAGACATAATAAAGGACAAAGTGAAAGCACCATCACGGCAGGAAGAGAGAAGGTAACCAATGGTCAGGTGATGTATAGTTGAAAAAGACCTACCGGGCCCGTGCCTCTTGGTAGCAGATTAAACGTGGGAGGACTGTAATCCCATGTGTAGTCACAGAGAAAAGAAACTGAAGGATCTCTTGAAAGTGTAGAAGACAAAGAGTTGTGGCACAAAACACACCAGGAACCAGCTCTTTGAGGCTTATACAGGCATTCAGATGGGAGAAAACATACAGAGGAAAGTATATAGAGGATAATAAGGCTAGCAGGGGAGAAACAAAGTTACATCAGTGAAAAATAGTGTGGAAGACTTTGGGCGATACAGGAATAGGAAGTACATGTTGGAAAGAAAAGAGGTCTAAGGTACAGAAATGTGGGGCTGTGCTTTAAGTTCCGACTCCTTTGATAAATAATGAGCATGGTCGCACCCTTGAGCAAGATACTGAACTGCCACACTCGAAAATAGAGCTCCTCAAAGTCCAGCAGCTCCCATGTGAGCTGCAGCTTCACCCTGTAGCTAATTCACCCTAAAGCAACAGTGGTAAATAACACTGTGCTCTTACCGCTGCAGTATGCAACTCCAGTTGCGATGATACTTTGCTAATAAAAACCTTAATAAAATAAAATGGACTGACTAAATGGCTTCAAAACATAAATCATATTATTGATAGATCTGCAGGTTGTTGCTCATCTGGTCTCTTTACAACTTTAACTAATTTTGGTCCAGGAAGAAAAGAGTTGTTTGTGTTGGAGTGGGTGTCAGCAAAAGGATAATGCCACTTGTGGGGGCATAGTATGTACTTTCCTGTGTGTGGGTAACATGCCCTTCTAACGTGTCTGTTTCTATAAAGTTCAGCTGGGAAAGTATACTTATTTCAGCATGTCTTCTCAGTGAATCGAAAAAATAGGCATAAATTGACCTATCTATCTGGCATATCTAAACACTGGGGATGTGTGTGTGTACATTTTTGTGGCCTGTAACCTGATAGATGCGTTTCAGTGATACATGTGACATTTCCCCAAGGAGACCCGTTTCAAAAGAGTAATCCATTTTTTTGTCACAAACCACTGAGAGCAAACACAATGAAAAGCACTCACTCATTGTCTTTCACCTTAATTAAACCATCCATCACTGGCTGTCTGATGCTAGGGAACAGTCCAGGGCAGTGGTAAAAGAAGATAGTGGGAGTAAACTCCCGCCAAGCTCTCTAATACGGGCATCGTTAAATGTAAAAATTTGGAGGGAATTCCTGGACAATATTGGTTGTCCTCTGTGCTCAGAGGATGACAAAACAGCAGGGGGAATTATTAAGTGTGTGCATGCATGCGTGCAGAATAATAATTTATAGGTTTTTGATCCCACTCTGTCAATCATCTCTGTGGACATTCGAGTGCTGCAACTAACTCAGACACACAAATAATAGAACATGAATGAATGAACATTTATAGAAAGGAACGTGCACACACTCACAGACGGTGCATGAGCTTTCCCAAGAGACCTCGCTCAGTCCCATGAGAGGCAGTCCTCTTTGCCTCATCACTGATCCGAGCAAAGTGAAGCAGAGGAAATTTAGTTGAATGTAGGTCTTCAGTTTCACATTACAGTTTCCATGTTTTTTTTTTCCTTTTCTTTTTTTCCTGCCTCTCAATATTACTGAGCAATGAACCCAGACTAAACACAGAGAAGACAAGAGGCAGTGTAGTACCAGGCTTCATACATATGCTTGTGCGCGCACGCGTGTCAGATGTGTCAAGCATGGAATATCATATCCATCCATGCATCGTTTCAATATGTGTCACCTGTCAGGCTCTATCATCTTTGAATTCGTTGAGGTTCCCCAGTGGCTTAAAACAACTTGGAGTTGGTTCCAAACTGAAAACACACACTGTCCTAGTCTGCCTGGAACTTCACATCAAGTGTTCATACTTTCACACTGTCAGGAAGTTTTTATCAGTAAAATGGTACAAGACAAACACTAGCAGCCAGCAGGCTCAGTGCATGGGAGGAATATTCAAAAACCTTCATACTATTATTACAGTTGGCGTTAATGAACATCTTATTGAACGTTGCATTAAAGTGACAGTCTGGACGTTAGCATTCCTGATTCCTGATACTGCATAATTGTGTTCTGTCTGTCACGTCTTCCAAAGAGACCAATCACCCATTCGGACAATAACAATATGTCTGTTTTGCTCTCCTGCTAAATATTCTATAGTTCTTCTTGATTTCCCTGCGGAGTTGTGCTTCATTGGACTGCAGAGCTATATGGGCTTCAAGCGACATGCACATCTATGACCATGTTAACCCGGCTCAACGTTCACTGGCCACTAGAGTGACATTACACGACCCAGCCACTTCACGGCTGGAGCCCGCACTTATGGGATGAATCTGAAACTGCAAAGCCAAGCACACACTCATTTGCAGAAATGATGGAAGGGAGAGAGGACACAAGTGTCCAGGGTAAATGTCATTAGTTATCAATTCAGTATACTGTGATGAACACTGAAGGAATGTGATCATACACGTAGCAGCAGGCCGTTGTCTGACTTCCTGCCTTTGTGTCCACATCAGAAACATACCAGTAAACGTGTACTGAGAGCATTTTATACGTTACCTCACTGGTTCAGCAAGGCTGAACTGCAGCTAAAAGTAATCCTAGGGAGGATTAAAATTGACAGATATTTAATAATGGGCATGGTATGTGGCCTTATTTGAGTCTTGATTCAAAGATCAACATGGAAGATTGTGTCCTTTCCTCTCAAGAGATGTTAGTAATACTGAACACAAATCACCTCTTCACTTCCTGATCTGTATTCAGATGACTCTTTATTATCGGGTCTAAGGACTTTTTCAAGTAGTGAATGGAAGATGTCTGTGGAGGCTGTCAGCCAGCCATGTCGTGTTATCTAACTGGACCACAGATTAACCTAGCAACAAGCGGTCTAAGGCAGACACATGCAAGATTGACTCAGACAATGGGAACTATATGTCAAATTGTAGATTTCATTTTTTTTTATGTCACCAAGGCAACAAGAGTCCAGACGGCTGAGATATAGAATTATGTTTATATTTTGCCTGTAGTCACTTCCCCCATCAGGCAATACGGCAGCAATGGCCTGTTACATAAAAAAAAGTGACAAAAAGGTCCTCAGACAAACCTGCAGAGGTTTTGTTGGCACAGGAAGAGGAGAGCTGGTCGCTCACCCTCTGACATCCTTGTCATCACTGATAACAATCTCCATTAAATCATTTATCCTCTGTGTGATCCTGCCTGCGCAGTTTGCTGCTCGATGCACTGAGCCGAGGCAGAAACTAATGTGTTTAATTATATTTATGCATATTAATGGTATGATAGACTTACAGTGCTTACTGCCAAACATCCCTCTTACATCATCACTGGACCAGAAAAAAAGCAGGTATATCACCTGAGGTACATTGTTTTATCACATACTGTCGCATATTATGAGGCATAAAAACAGGGTTGCCTGTTGCAATAATATTGTTACAATATAATTATACAACAGACAATTTACACTTTTTTCAGACGTTTCAAACCCCTGGTTGCAACTGCAGTACTCGCAGTGGTAAAAATGGTATGATAGTCCGGACACTATCATATAGTCTGTATGACAGTCGAAAGAAATACTGCTCATCACTTTACCATGGGGAGGAAATCTTCTGCAGTCTGTCAAGTAGGGAAAAAAGAGTCTTCTTTGAATGAAAGTTTGAATCTGTCACTCTTAGGGTGTAATTTGTTATTTACATTCATGTGAGTAAACCAGTTCAATAATTCATGGAGTTCTGCAAAGAGGATGGTGTGTCTCTGATTTGAATCTTGCACAAAATGTCCTTAAAATGTGCTGTCAGCCATCTGAATATGTTTGCAGCTTATCATCACTCACAGGGAGAATTAAATTGATCGTTTGCATCCAGATGGGTGGGTGGTGGGTGGGTGGGTGTCTGGAGTAGAGCTGTGACATGAGAGGACGATTGTGAGTCTGCAGGCGTTGTTTGCTGCCACAGGGCTCTGCCAAGGAGTTTCCTGGGGGACACTTGTTTTAATAAACATGGGTCCTCGTATGAAATGCTAATCCATTTGCATGACAGACGAGCTCTCGTGAACCCTGGAATGGATGAATGTTTGTATATTAGCACAGCTGGACTTGTTCTCCGTCCTCCAGCCAGCGTTACGTGAGCAGGAGACTGTTCTGTCAGGCCCTTTCTGAAAAGACCCAACCTCTTCATCACTAAATAACTTGGGTCCAGGACATTTTGACCATATGTGCCTTTTAAATCGATTGCGTTTTTGAATTTGAACTTGAATTACTGTAGTTAGGCCTTCTTTTTTTAAGCTTTTTCTGAACATATAAACTTCTTAGAACATGATTGTGACACGATTGCTGTGACATATGCAGGCTTTCATTTTATTATTGCAAGTCCTAACCGTTTTGAAACTTCTGCACACCTTTGTCAGTTTCTATTTTCACATCATTACCTCAAGGATACTCTATATTGCCTATGAGGGTAAATGGCAGCTGAGTCTGCAATGCTGAAATGGTCAAAGTGCTTCCTGCCATCCTCTGGGCATACGACCAGTGTTTTTTAAGAGTTAGCCCTCAGTGTGATGAGCGGGGATGAAGGGCAGAACATCGATAACAGGAACTGTTGGGAGAGTGGATAATTAGCCTTAAAAAGGAACAGAGGATCAATAGTCTCTTTGCCAAGAGTTTGTTCATGGGGAAAACAGGTCCAGGTGGCACAAGGACAGCATAGACAACTCATCTATCAAGTTTGACTGTGATTGATTTACTGTTGGGAGATATCTTCTCATTTTTTTGGCTGCCCCACTGATAAATAGTCACCTCAGTGACAAAAGTCTCTGAAGCCCGAATGAAGAAAACATTCCTAAATGGCTACAAATAGTAGTGTGTGAAACAGAAGACCCCTGGAGTTACATACACAGCATACACAGTTTGACCTGTACAGCTGAAGAGTGTGGTTGTGTTTATGTTGTTAAAAATTAACAGTGTGTTTTGTCGTAAATCAGAAAAAAAAAAAAAACAACATTTAGGATGACTGTAGGAAGGTCACATGTGTCACTGCAAAAAGTTCTAGAAAGAAGATGAGTCCTACCATGTGTCCTACCATGTGTCCTACCATGTGTCCTACCATGTGTCCTACCATGTAAAGAACTGTGGTCAAAAGTTACTATTATTAACTCATTATATATGTGATATATGTGATGTCTGTGCCTTCCTGTGTACCACCACTGCCTATTAGGATAACTTTTGGTTGTTGATTTTCCTTATAACTGCCAATTAGTTTGTACTTAGCCTGTCCTTGTATCAGTCTAGGACGTATAAGCACACCTTGATGTCAAATGAAATGTATACCAGCATTAGTTTACAGCAGCTGATTAGTCAGGAATTCCTAATGACACGCTACTGAGTTGAAAACAAATGTAACCGCATTGCTGCTTGTCAACCACAGATACCCATTTCTCGAGGGGTTAAAGGTAAATGAGTAAATTACACTCTTATCTCTGTACAACAGCATCAACATTGTGACATGGCATCAAAAATACATATAAATGAGTGGAAATAAGTACAACCTATAATAATAATAATAATAATAAAAATAGGCCTCAGAGTGTACAAGTGTTTACATAACCCTTTGCAGCCGTAATTGCAGGCATATGAGTATCTCTGAGGAGTTGATTTGAAACTCCACATTTATTCAGAGCCGACAGAGACCCCAATTTCCTCAGCATTTGAACAGGATTCTCATTGAAAATCCTGTTTCCATTTAAAAGCTATTACTAGGTTTTCAAACACATGAATGACACACTAGTAACCAGTTATCTTCATATGAATCATTAATTCCATCACACTGTGACAGACTAAATGCAATCCACTTAACGAAAATGAAACTGGCAAATATTTAATTTGGTTATAATGAAAGAGGAAATAAAATACCACAAAATAACACACTCCCTGGCCACTTTACTAGGTACACCTGTGTGCAATTATCCAAAGAACTGTAACTTAAACTTAAATTAAAGCACTGATGCCAGTGTCAGTCCAACACCAACAACTTTCCGTCATCAAATAAGAATATTTGCACTTATCCAAAATGCTATTAGCGATCAGAGTCATTCTTCTGAGACATCCTGACTTGGGACGACTTCCACATCGACCGTGTGGCTAGTTGGAGAGAGTGCAGCTCAGGCTGACAATCACTCATCCTTTAACATTTAGTTACTGGTGAATGTGATCTAAAGAAAGTATGGTAGCCTTTTACTGGCTTGTTTTTCCTCAGGCAGCCCACATGCAAAAAGGTCACATCTGCGAAGGATGGAGTTCCATGCTTGCAGCTTTAACACAGGTCACTGTATTAACCCATTTTTTTATCACTTCATTTTTCAGGTTATTCTTGCAGAGACACCACATTAAACCATACTTCCTGACTGAGTGTAGTCACACTACGGTTTCCAGTTGGTTAGATTGATTTCTCCGCGCTAATGGTTTAATTTTGGCATAATTCAATAAAGACATTCTCCCCAGACACCTTACACATTTATATGGAGTCTATAATAATGTCTCGACAGTCAGATGAGTTAGGATTCTCTGGTGGTTTAATTCGGTGCTAATTCCTCCCGTTAACACACATTAACGTGCTCAATAAGATCTAAACGGGAGCATAGACTTGTTCTGATGTTGTTTGTATGCTTCCGTTCTTCAGACCGGGTGGGTGACGATGGAGGTCGACTGGGTGAATTCAGATTTGTATTGAAAGGTTAATTGCTCTGATTTGTGGCACACTGTAGAAAATCAATTTATTTCTCCCCAGTTATGCTTATGTAAGGTAGTATGAACAGGATGCTGGGACGTGCTGGAGACTGTCTGGTGATAAAGGCTCAGGCAGTTTTAACAATTATCTGTTTGTGCATTTACACAGATGACCAAAGAAATAAAGCAAAAAGAAAGAAAACAACAGGAAATCTTGAACTTGAACGAACTACATATTGATCTTTTTGCAGTTGAAAACAAAAGCCAGCCAATTATTAGAGTGGGAAGTCCTTGAGCCCTGAACATGTCTCCACAGGAAATGCCTGTGGACAAACTACCTTCATGCCTAAGGATGCATTTGATAACGTAAAAAATTAAAATGTACAATATATGTCCAAACTTCCAGATTAACAGAGCTGGCAAGCTGTCTGTGTGTAATTTTAAAAATGGATCCATCTGACAACATCTGTCATTTCTCCACATTGCAATACTGCTGATGGACCACACAGCTGATTTATAGCAATGGAATGGAGGCACAGGGAACATCGCAAGTAGCTGACGTCAATCCTGCTGCAGGAGTTCTCCTTACTGGAAGAGGAAAAACAAGACTGAATTTGGCAAGCTATCACCTACTGCACTGAGGGTTATGTACATACACATGATGCAATGGTATTTTAAACAGTTAAATGTAACAGTTAAATGTAATAGCTCATGAGCTTAAGTCAAATAACACTGTTGGATATTATTTCAGTGCCATTCACTATTTTCGACAGCCACATTAGGATATCTCTCTCCGTCACCAGTGAGAAAATGAGTTTTTCTACCTCCCACCATTTCATTATCTGAGCAATCTCCCAGTGCACAGTCTAATTCCTCCTGCAGACGCCACACTGCACTTTGAAAAGCTACAGAGATAGAAACAAAATGGGGACAGGAGAGAGCATGAGTGAAAAATACCACAAAGAGGGGAATGGGAGGGTGGGGAGTGGTGGGGGGTGTGAGCGAGTAGAATTGTACAGTAAATCAGAAAGTTGTTATGTACAAGCATATGGAACAGATCAAGCTCACAGCCCACCCACATGCAGGCCCTGCTTCTCTACCTCGTCAGAGCAAGAGACCAATTTAGCAATAATAACGGTGTGTGAACTCCTGCTGAGCGGCCATTTTCTTCAAGAAGAAAATGAAGTGTGCTCATAGGTAAAAAATAAGCTTCCACAGAATATTTAGGAAAGCCTGAGGTGAAGTGACTCAGTGAATGTTCTTCTTATTCTTTCTTTATAGAGGAAGCATTTACAGAGGCGACACCGACATCCATGTAAACACACACACACACACACACACACACACCAACACACACATACAGTCATGAAATAATCAGTGATAAATATTCATACCATTTAAATGGCATTAACACAAACCTCATCGTACAGCTTGACCCATGCTTTCATTATTTTGCCATTACTTATTTCATTTATTTGCAAAACCTTGTCAGAATTGCTGGAATGTAACATTAGATGAGAAAGGGCCCTTTACCTCAAGGGCCTCGGTGATGGGGCTGACCTCATTCTACAGCCGTGCACTCTCCTGACAAGAACTCTGTCTTGTCAATAAACATGTTTTATTTCACATGTTTTCAATTTGTATTTCCGGACTGTGTGGCACATTTGAGGAAGGTGGGATTCCAGGCACTGTTGCAGATCTAGTTAAATGACTTGACAGTCTGAAAGGAGTCATGCATCAACTTTTTTTTGGCCAGGTATCACCAGGCTCAGCTGGGGAGTCAGTAATGCTATGGTTGCCATTTATCAAATGGGGGGGGTGATTGCCACTCTGAATCAATGGGTGCAACCACAGGTAAACAAACAAAACAGGAGACCTGATTAACACTACCTAGCTCCAGAGGGAGAGCAGAGTAAAGAAGGATGAAAATGGAGGGGTGGGGGCGGACATGATGGAACAGAAAGACCAAATAAAACATGAAATAACACTGCATAGAATCTGTCTGACTGTGTGTGCACACTGACATAAAGATACCTTCTCTGGTGCTTTGATCCCTTCTCCTGGTGTGAATCCAACCCCAAACGTCAGCTCATCTCTTCAGTTTCCTTTATCCACACTGCACAAGACTGCAGCACTATTATACATGTGACGTTCATATTTAGTATCGCAGTAAGAAGATAATCAGTTATTCAGTTTCGGATGAATGGTGGAAGAGGAGGTAAAGGTTTTCATCTCTGGACCATCAGCATCTCTGAATATAGTGTGTGTTCTTCTCATATAAACACACCCACATACAGTGTATAGGGTATGAGATAAATGCAGATAATACTGCTGCCTGTTCTTGATCATTTTCATCATCATCCATCATAAATCTTTCAAAGAAACACAAAACAATTCATAATAATAATAATAATAATAATAATAATATATACATACATACATATATATATATTAG
>CAAKHB010004663.1:20760-39131 GCA_901007665.1 Aeoliscus strigatus
TGGACGTCTAACACTTTCAAAGCAAGCGCTCACCTCCATGGCGTAGGCTTTACCGATTCCAGATGTGGCACCAGTGACAACTGCACAAAGAGAAAGTTCAAGAAAATTTGAACCTGTTTCACACATGTTTTAAAAATGATTTGAAATATTATCTTTAGTCAAGAATATCTGGAAGCAGCCATGCCTTCACAAGAGGTGAAGTCATGAACCGTCATTATTTGATTTTATTTTTCACTATATGTAAAGTTCCAATAGAATGTCAGTCGACTGTTCAACAACTTATGAGTACAAATACATACGTCTTTAGAGTATAGCTTAACACAGCTTTACACACCTTAAATGTGTAAAGACAAGCACACTCACCTGCCCATTGTCCATATATCCTCAGATCCATTTGCCAAAGTTCAGATAAAATGAATTGTTTGAATCCACACCAGCACCTCCAGGTCGTCTTCAGCAGGTGGAAAACAAGAGTAAATGTCCCAACGAGGATCAGAGCATCACTGAACAACATTCTGCAGCACAGCTCCTGGCTGGTTGGACCATGGAGCACGAATGTTTCAGCATCTCTGTCAGCATTTTTATTTGAGGCAGAATGAGAACTATCTATGCGCAGCTCCTCCCACTGACGCTCCGCCTCTGACTGAGCTGCTCACATCTCAGGACTCACATACTGCACCTGACATGGACTGATCGCTGACACCAGGTGGTACGCTACGATGTGACACGCTACGATGTGACACGATACGATGTGACACGATACGATGTGACACGATACGATGTGACACGATACGATGTGACACGATACGATGTGACACGATACGATGTGACACGATACGATGTGACACGCTACGATGTGACACGATACGATGTGACACGATACGATGTGACACGCTACGATGTGACACGCTACGATGTGACACGCTACGATGTGACACGCTACGATGTGACACGCTACGACGTGACACGCTACGATGTGACACGCTACGACGTGACACGATACGACGTGACACGATACGACGTGACACGCTACGATGTGACACGCTACGATGTGATATGCTAAAATATGATATGCTACAATACAATGAGATGAGATAAGACAAGAGAAAGAAAGAAACAGATTCACCAGACATAACAGTGACACCTTTACCAAACTACCTACGACCTTTAACAGAACACTGGAGTTTGGTTCAGCACAAGAATAACTCTGTTGCGTCTGAAGGGAGGAACTCTGTTGGATGACGTTCAGCAAACAAAACCAGCTCAGGTTCAGCTTGTCACCTCTTTCATACATTTGGGCTGATATCACCCTGCTGACATCAGCATGACATCATCAAACAACGTGTGTAAATCGCTGGCCGTCATTCAGACAGCAGCGGGTTCAGGAATGAAACAACCTGACTGGTTGTTGCATGAAGGTTTTTTCTTCTAATCACACAGAGCGATGACTCCTCCAGTCGTGCCGCCACTGATTACAATAACGCAGTTGTGAATGTGTCGGGGAGATGATAAGACGCCGAGCAGTTACAATCTGTCAGGTCTGAATGTTGTATGTCGTATTCACTCCTGTCAGAGCCTCGTGGGGACGTGGATAAACCGCAAATGCTCATGATTAAATGTGTTGGTGATAATATTTGTGATAGAGCAAAGTTATTCAAGTTTTACAAGGATCCAAATGATGGGAAAATACTCTTTATCATCTGTGACACAAAGTGACTCACACATTTGTTCCAAGCCTGCTGTTGAAGTTAAACCATGAAATGTTATTTATTATTATTGATAATATCATAATATTATTATTGACCACTACTATATCTACTACTACTTTGCCTTTTAAAAAAGCTTAAAAAAACCCTGAAGGGATCAGTTTCAATGTCCACAGTTATTAAACAGACATAAAACGGTCACAGTTGGGCCGGAGCAATACCAGCTGTCAATGGGTGAACATATTGCGCAAATTAAATTAAATCAAAGAACAAAGAACATAAAGGAAATAAAAGAAGCAAAAAGGAAATGTAGAAAGTACTATGATAAACAGTGTTTAGCACTGGCCTCTGAAGACACACACTGGGTGGCTGACAGCTGAACAGGAAATCAGGGCTCAGGGAGGAATTAAAGATTGGCTGGTTAATTCGTTCATCTGTCCTCCACTAGAGGGAGTCGTAATGGGCCACAACTGCCTGAGTTTCACATTGAACTTTATTGCAGGAAACTTAGATTGATAGACAGACTTTATTTTATTTCCCGGGAGAAATTCGCAAATGAGCTTGTATATCAGCTGTTGATTCCCAAAAAACAACAACAACAACACGTCATTCAATTAAGAAATGACATGAAGTTAATCTGTGGAGGGGCAGGACCAGTGACCCCATCAGAAAGGAAGGAAAATACCGTAGTTCTATCCCAAACAGTCGAGTCGTGTTGTTGTGTTGGTACATTTTATTTTCTTTTGGTCCGATAAGCACCAGGGATGTTGACATACTTTAATAGTTTGTTTCTTCAGTCATGTGCGTGTCGATAAGATGTATCACGCTGCTCTGCAGAACGGATGCGCAGGGAATTCCTGTGGACTTGAGGTCTTATTACAGCCATTCCAGTGAGTGACATACAACTCAGCCACCCTCCACAGAGGCTCTTTACCCCTTGTTTGTCTTCCTTTACAGTTGATTTTCATGGTTTGACAGCAGCTCGCAGGAGGATTCCTGTCACCCAGCACGTATTGAAAATCAACTCTATAGGAAACATCCGGCACATTCCCTCCTGCTGCCGTGACGTACTGATCCTGGAGAGATAGAGTGATGTCACTGTCAGAGGCGGCCACTATCATCACTACAGCTGACCAGGTACATGGGGTCATCTTGGGGGCAAACGTCTAAGCTTCTCTATCACCCCACCTACACACACTCGCATCTTGATTAATTCACCTTGACAAACAGATTCCTCAGAGAAAGTAAAGACTTCCAGGAGGGATGTAAATCTAAATCGTCAAATCACACGAAAGCTTTTTAAGTCATGTGACAAGACACACGCCGGTGACACAATAAATCCAGGTTCAGCTGGTTTGAAACACAGACAGATTTCATTTGTAGATGATTAGCGTTGGGAAAAAACAAGGATGTTTTCACAGTTTTATTTGTGACAGATGGAGGAACATGTGACCGAGTCTCAGCTGGGAGTTGCTGCTGAGGTGTTTCTGCCTCCACAGAAGCCGTACGTCTGACCTTGCTTTGGAGTGATCTCTGCCAGTGCTGCTACTCGTGTGGTAAGAGGCTTTCAGGCATCAGATCAGTTTAGCACAGCCTCTCCTGACTAATCTGATTACTTCAACAAGGTTGCTATTAATTGTGCAAGACAGGACAAACAAGAACAAACACACCCTCACACGTGCATTTTTAGGAGTGTTTTCATATTCCCAAAGCTCAACGGGGCTCACTGAGAGGAGACTGACTGTGTTTGCATTTTAATAAGCCTCTGCCTTTCTGTTTGCTGGATGTTGTGTTTGCGGACGGGGAGTTTCCAGTTCAGCCTAAAAGACTTTAATTCCAGCTGCAGTGAAGTGTACATGCTGCCGGGTCAAAAGAGCAACAGCAGACTGTGAGTAGCTTACTGTGAGATATTTTCAGCACCTCAGCTCCAGCTCACACCGTTTTTGAGCCTTTTATTAGCACCGCTTGCCCATATGGGGATATTAGCCGTCTTTCTGGAGCCTTCTTGAGGACGGACTGCGGAGAAGCTGGTGCACTCACCGTTCACTCTATTTATCTTGAGCCAGTTTCAGCTGACAATCCATCGCAGGACATACAACATATGAAAACAGACATACTCACAGTACCACACACCTACAGGCAATTCAAGAGTCGCCAACTCACCTCGTGTGTGTTTTCAGACTGTGGGAGGAAGTCAGAGCACCTGGAGAAAACCACGGGGAGAACATGCAAACTCCACAGTAAAGTTCCCCGAAAGGGGCTTGAACCCCCTGACCTGACTCTGAGGAAGGAGTGCCAACCACTATGGCATCATGGGGCCGGCTTTACTAAATAATAATCACCATAATTCACCCTCAATGCAGCCTGGATTCTACCTCATTAACATGATCAATAATGCATTAAGTAAGTAGAATTAAGACAATATCTGTGGTAGTGAAAGAAAATGTCTGTCGACCGTGTGGTCACAATCCAAACTACTGTGATTGTCTGTGAGAGGGTTTCTCCGCTGCTGGGATAAAACACACACTTCACTGATGTGTCGGCTAAGTCCCAGTTCGACAGGGACCTCAAAGAGTGGAAGGATTTGAGCTGTGGCAGAAGGTCACATGAGGCCACAGACACAAGTGCCTTAATCGCTGTGCCACCTTCGGCGATTGCAGGCAGATCTGTAATTCAGGGAAACGACTGGTGATGACGAGAACGTCAACAGGGAGATTCCGCCAGGAGGACGAGATCCTGAGGAACAGATCCAGTGAAACTCCTCCGTCGTGCCAGTTTGGGTTTGTTTCCTCATCAGCTACCAATTGCACATGTTGGGGGACACAACATTCTTCCACTTTCACCTTTTTTTCCATCTCTTCTTCTGCCCTTCCCCCCAACCAGCCCGCACACACTCACGCTTCCCACACCAGTATGGATTAAGAGCTCAAGAGGGCTGAGAAGTCAAAGCTCGCCTGTCCTTCCCACTCTTCCCTTTTTTCTTTTGCACGTTACCCCGTCCCATCTGTCTTCCTGCCTATTTTTTTTAATCTTTTTTACGGAACAGTTGCAGCTCTACACATGCACCGGCCTCCGTTCTGTGGTTTGGGGACAGTCCCAGTCCAAAACAGGGCCAGCAAGAACTGAAGCAACATTTAACAACTGGAAATGTGGAGATTTTTTATTTTTCCGTGTTTTTTTTCAAGGACTTTGGTTTGACAAGGAGATAATTTCCCCCTGACCATTCATTGGATTTATTGGATTACCCATGATATGTTTTCACAAAACAAGCCGACTGTTCCAGGTGTGTATCTGTGCAAACTCAATCCAACTAAAATATTGCTGCTGTTCAACGCTGACCCGGCTTGTGTGTAGGACAACGTCTCCAAGTCAGATCTGTTGAAATGGGCAGCCATTGATCTAGAGATATAAAGTCAAGGCAAAGCAAGTTTATTGATATAGCACGTTTCAGCAAGGTGCTTTCTAGAAAATGCAAAGCAGTGCTATAGTATAGTTCATACGGTAGTTAGTGATGTTCAGATCTGTTCCTACATACACTTTGGTATACGTGAGGATTTGACATGATTTGACCTCTTTTTCTCTCTTCAGAGTGAGGTGAGAACATTTTAGTCAGTGAACCAATTAGCAAGCTGATAAGCCAAAGTCTGTATTAGCTTCATGTTTGCTTGCTGCATTTCAGCTGCAAGATGCAAAAACATTCCAAAGATTTTCATTTTATGTCAAATCAAAACTTAGAATAGAGAGTTTTGAGACGATACATTGAAAAATACTTCATGACTTAATTCATGTGAGACAAAAGTATTCTCTGGTCATGCTTTTACTATTTAGGAAATATTTCATTCATTCATTCATTCATTCATCATCGTCCACTTATTCCAGTTTTTCTAGAGCTGATCCCAGCTGTCATTGTCAGGTGTGAATGTGAATGTCAGGGTTCAACCTGGACCAGTCACCAGCTGAAGGACAGATAATCATTCACACTCACATTCATACACATCCTATTTCAATGGCCTCTTAAACCTGCTCCAAACCAGGAGTACTTTTTCTGCCAATATAAGTTCTCCTTATTTGAGATTTTTATATATAAATAAAAAGGGTATTCAGAAATGCATAAAGTATGAACTGAGTGGATTGAGAATCAGCTGGTTTGTTCAGATAAAAACACATGAAACATACAATCTGTCAGGTATTGATGATAAATATGAAAGTTGTTAGGGATGAAGATACATGGATTCACAAACTACCAAAGGTTCACAGTTCTTTCACTTCATGTCATGAAGATTCAGTGTCTCACAGTCACTTCTAATTGTAGATGAAACATCTGTGCACCAGGACATCGTTGGCAGATTTAAGTCTCATGACTTTGAAAGGTCGAGTCAAGAGGAAAAGAGATACTCAGACAAGTACAGACATTAAGGCCTGATTTACCTCCATGTTACCTGGTGTTTAATTTTAAACTGCGTGGCCTCAGTGGAACTAATCAGCTTGACATACACAGGTCTTTCTACAGGGAACAACATTGGCCCTCACAGCCCAACAGCATGTTCCTGGAGAGACAGATGGATGCTGATAAGATTCAGTCAGATGTGCGTTAGGATCAACTCGTGTCCTGAACACACTTTATATCCTAAGATGCACTTTCTGTTTCTGTAGATAGAACCCATGTGGTGTTGTTATAATGTAAATATCAACTTTTTAATTTTGTCATTCCTTCCACATGGTAATTTCTAGAGGCAGTGATGGTTTGGTGTTGTGTCGCCACCTGTCCACTTGTGGACTAAAGGTGTCCGAGGAGCCAAGGGAGACGTTTCCACGTGGAGGACTGTCACAGGGACCATCAAAGGCCTTCACCCCACGGAAGTTATTTGCTCATCAGAGTAGCTGTGTGAGGAAATGGCAAGTCACAGAGAGCCTTGCTTTCTGCACAACCTGTCCTACCATCCACGATGGCAGCGAGTGAAATTAAAGGGCAAAAGACACATACGGACGGTGGCTGCAAACAGATACAGTGCTCATAGTCTCTTGGATTTTTTCTCGAAACTACCATCATTTTCATCAAAACTGTTGCCATCATACCGAGCACAACAACCCAGGATCTGGTGCAGGTTCTGGTATCTACTGACGTTAATTATGCTGTCATTTTTGCCCTCTCAAGCCTGGGCCACTACGTTCAAGGTGGCCCTGGTTGGACCCTGGTCTTGTGACCTCTTATACTCTAAATCCCTCCCTGACACTGCAGCTCGGCTTGCCACTTCACGAATCAATAAGGACCCCTACCTCAACAAAGGATACTGGTACGATTACACCCTGATCAACGAGGATTGCAAATCATCCCGAGCCCTCGCTCGTTTTGCCGAGCTGGATGGTTATGGTGCTGCTTTCCTGGGCCCAGCTAACCCAGGATACTGCTCCTCAGCTGCTCTGTACACAAAGGAGTGGGATGTTGGCATTCTTTCGTGGGGTTGCCTGAAACCAGACATGACAAGTGGAATGATGTATCCCACTTTCCAGCGCCCGCTGCCGTTGTCTTCCCATGTTCTTTTCACAGTGCTGCGCTACTTCCGTTGGGCACATGTAGCAATCATCTCAGAGGAAACTGACCTATGGGAAGCCACGGGACATGAGCTCGCAGCATCTCTGAGGGCCCTGGGACTACCTGTCAACCCTGTGGTCACGATGGAGGACGACAAGGAAGGACCACGGAAAGCCTTGACAAAAGTGAGGGAAACAGACCGAGTCAGAGGTAAGCTACACTGTGATAGGAATATTCAAGCATATCACAGCCATACCGCTTTACTCCACTCACATCAAGCTAACAAATAACCCCTGTACTTGCAGTGATCATTATGTGCATGCCATCTGTCCTGATTGGTGGCCAAGCCCAGTACCATCTTCTGACGACAGCCTTGCACATGCGTATGATCGATCGTGGCTATGTGTTTATCCCGTATGACACCCTCCTCTACTCTCTACCTTACAACGATGCATTCTACTATACGCTGGGCAATGATACTAAGCTGCGGAAAGCCTACGATGGGGTGCTGACCATTACTATGGACTCTGGAGAACGCAATTTCTTTGAGGCCTTCAAAGATGCTCAGGATGGCTATGAAATCCGCAGCAGCACCCCAGCAGAGCAGGTGAGACAATCTATCCTGTGACGTAAGTCTGACTCTTGCCTTCTGAATTACTGTTCTTCGATGATTCGATGAGCCCTCATGTGTCCTCTGCTAGGTGTCTCCTTTCTTTGGCACCATCTACAACATGATGTACTACATAGCCATGGCTGCTGAGCAGGCCCGTGCTGATAGTGGTCGCTGGGTAACAGGTCAGATTCTAGCCGGCAGCAGGGGCGGCTTTGAATTTAATGGCTTCAACCAGCGCTTGAGGGCTGGCAGAAACGGCGAAGGCATGCAGGCTCGCTACGTGGTACTGGACTACAGTGGGATCGGCAGCACTCTCTATTCCACTCATGTGCTAGAAGCCGCTCATACTGATGGACGGACGGGGGGCTTGAAATATCTTGGACGGTCCATTCATTTTGCGGGCAGCACTCCCTACAAAGACTCCAGTTGTTGGTTTAGTCCATATTTTGCCTGCACCGGGGGTGAGTGCCATTGGATGTAGAGGGATGTTATCACATTCAAACGCCTTTAACGTACATTCAAATTCCTCTTCTCCTTCTTCTCAGGATTGGACTCAGCTACTTTGTTCTTTCTTTTCCTCCTGTTCCTTGTATTGGCTGGATGTGGAGGAAACGTCTTTCTTAATTACAAGTACAGAAAATTAAATGTTAGGATATTTGATCCTCTGCAGCCAAATGGACTCGATCGTGACGGCGATTATTTGTCTGTCCAGGAGAAGTGGCAAGGTTGGCTTCAGCTTTGGTGGTGGTCACGGAGGACCAACAAAGGTTGTTCTAACTCTGGATGACCTGGTCTTCATCAACACCCAAATCAGCAAACGGGTCTGTCTTCTGCTCACAATGTTTGCTGCTGCTCTTTGCACACAGAGCTGATTGTAGCTGATCATTTGAAATGTGGTTGCAAGCAGAAGCTGAACGATGAGAGCATCCTGAAAAGCCAGCTGGACATGAAGACGCCTCACCACTCGGTGTCCGGCCGAAGCTACCTGGCCTCCACACCAGACAGCTCCAATGTTGCTGTTTTTGAGGTAACATTTATCACAGTGTCTGGAATCTTGTACCTTTGTGTTAAGCAGACCATTCACCAGCTGTATGGGTTTTTTTCACATTGCAGGGTGACTGGGTGTGGCTGAAGAAGGGCCCGAGTGGAGGGGTATCAGGCATTAACAGCAGCACAGAGACGGTCTTCGTCAAGGTCAGTAAACGTGGGCGTGGCAATCTGGGCTGTGTTGCAAGTTTTGCTTTGAACAAAACAACACAATCAAGTGTTGAAATGTGAAATAAACCAGGTCGTTTGTTTCCAGCTCAGAGACATGAGGCATGAGAATCTGAACCTGTTCCTGGGACTGTTCATTGACTCTGGTATCTTCGGAGTGGTCACTGAACACTGCTCCAGGGGCAGTTTGGAGGACCTGCTCTCAAATGAAGACGTGCGTCTTGACTGGATGTTCAAGTCGTCCCTCTTAATGGACCTGATCCGGGTAGGAGTAAAGACAAAAGCACCTATTCTGTCTTTGAAAACCCGTTCTGTTTTCCTGATTCTCATGCTGTTACGACTGTAACAGGGTATGAAGTACCTGCACCACCGTGGTATCATCCATGGGCGTCTCAAATCCCGTAACTGCGTGGTAGATGGCCGCTTTGTGTTGAAGGTGACCGATTATGGGTTCAATGAGATTCTGATGGGCCAAAATATCAGCAGTGAAGGGGAGAAACCAGAAGGTGGGTTTACTTTCACACACAAGCTTTTAGCTTAGTTAGTAGCTTTGTTTATTCATTGTCTTTTTTCTGGGGGGGGGGCTCAATAAAAAGATCTGCTCTGGACGGCTCCTGAGCTGCTGAGAAATTCCAGTCTGTTGAGAAAGGGTACTTTCATGGGAGATGTCTACAGCTTTTCCATCATCGCACAGGAAGTTGTTTCCCGCTCCTCACCTTTCTGTATGCTGGATATGCCGCCCAAGGGTGAGTGACACAGCCTACGTGACTGCTTTGGATGCTAGAATGAAAGCCATCAGAGGCTTTATGTTGTTTGCTCCCTCCTCTGTTGAGAGTAGGATGTTCTGAATCAAACAAAAATGTCTCCCTCCCTCTAGTTTCCCTGGCCAAAACAACGTACACTGACGAGGATGACGGAGAACACGTCTAATGGGAGAGTGTGTTCTTGTCTGTTTGTCATGGTAGAAATTGTCAACAAGGTCAGAGAGCCTCCTCCTTTGTGCCGGCCGTCTGTATCAGTGGACGAGGCGCCGCTGGAGGTGATACAGGTTATGAAACAAGCCTGGAGCGAAGAGCCTGACAAGAGGCCGACCTTTGAGGAGATCTTCAAACAGGTAAAGAGCTGCAAACTATTGGTTGTTGCACCAACGGAACATGCTGGAGATGACGTTGTTCCCTCTCCCTCGACAGTTCAAGAGCATCACAAAGGGGAAGAAGACCAACATCATTGACTCCATGCTGCGTATGCTGGAGCAGTACTCTTCCAACCTGGAGGATCTGATCCGAGAGAGGACAGAGGAGCTTGAGGTGGAGAGACAGAAGACCGACAATCTAGTGGCTCAGATGTTGCCCAGGTGAACACCCAGCAACATCTTTCTGACATACACCATCGCTTTTCAACCTCTTACACCTGATTTCTAAGTGATAATGTTGAGGAAATGTTCTTTAATCCTTCAGGTAGGTTCCACTGCTGGGAGGAGTTCAACAGGGTGGTTCACCTCTGACATGCAGTCGTGTTTGAGGTTTTCTGAGGGAAAAATAACAAAATGAACGAGATTCATCCATCGCCATGTTAGAATCTTGTAAAACTCTACGCGGGTGTTCATCAGTAATATATGGAAGCTTGAGGTTTTAAATTTAAAAAAAGGTTTGCTGTTTTCTCTGTTACAAAACTACAATTGTCTTTTAGAGCTGCATCCTTGAATGAACAATGAACAAAACCACCTTTAGTATAACCTTATTTTTCATTGTTATTCCACTTTTTGAATCTGGTGGCGCTGACGATGACACACAATAAACATCTGCCGATATCTGGTCGTTGAATCGGTTGATTGGCCATTTATTCATTCAGCTACACTCTGTTCACTGTGATGATGCGATTAAAACAGAGAGCAAACAACTTGACGTTATTTGGTCTAAACATTTCTGTGCGCTTTCATTCATTAAAGAAAGAACACAGAATGGATCGGATGACGTTTGATATTTTGATTGTGGATTGGACCAAAATGTTAATCGCAACACTTTGACTCACTATTTGGATTTTATAGTTCCAAATATTTAACAGCTTGATTAAGACAGCTCATTGTCTCATTATGGAAAGATTTCTTTCACAGATGTTGAATCGTTATTAACATAGAAGTGAATGTGAACTTTTGACCTGTGTTCCATGAGTTTCATACTGAAGAAGAATTGTGTCTCCACTCTGTGTGCACAAAATATTCTCAGATGTTCTCTGTGATGCCTGAAGTCATCACATTTATGATTTTTAAACGGAACAGTAACAATAATGATGATAGCAATAATAATCTGTGTGTTCCACCTCATCCCCTCCCAGGACCGTTGCCCAGGCGCTGAAGACAGGCAAACCTGTCAAACCCGAGCACTTCAGCGACGTCACGCTGTACTTCAGCGACATCGTGGGCTTCACCACCATCTCCGCTCTCAGCGAGCCCATCGAGGTGGTCGACCTGCTCAACGACCTCTACACACTCTTTGACGCCATCATTGGGCTGCATGACGTGTACAAGGTGAATGCTGCTCGACGTGCATCATCTATCAATGAATGATTAAAAAAGAATTCATATTTGTATATACATATATGATATTTAGAGAATTCCTTTGAAAGTGTTGTATTCGGGGGTCATTTTTCTGTCATTTAGGTTGAAACTATCGGAGATGCATACATGGTGGCCTCCGGCGTTCCCACCAGGAATGGCAACCGTCATGCGGCGGAGATGGCCAACATGTCTCTTGACATCCTCCACTGCATTGGGACCTTCAAGATGAGACACATGCCTGAATTAAAAGTCAGGATTCGCATCGGCTTACATTCTGGTGAGCAACAGCTTCACCCTTTTTGCGCTGAAATAAGTTCGACATAACGTAGGTAACTACTTTTGGGCTCTTAAACACTCGCAAACTCCATTTAACAGTGAGTAAAAGTTCATTTGTGGAAGAGGAATAAGTGTGAAGCAACCCAAGCTGCTAAGACAAGAATGTATTTTTACCTCCGTTATCCTCGTCTGGGACTTATTCCTGGAACAGTGAAACTCTATCCACTTAGGGTGCTGTCATCCAATTAACACACTGCGTAAACCTTCCAGCACGATCCTGTGACTTTATTGTGGAACTTAATTGTGGCACTGTGGCATTTAATGTTTTTACTGAAAACGAGTTGCAACAAAACTACTTCAAAAACATGCTTGAACCACTGCTCACCAAAGAGGAAGGTGGACATGGACAATCTGTACATTGTGTCCATGGAGACACTGATGTGTTTTTACGTGCTGTTTGCAGGTCCGGTGGTAGCAGGAGTAGTTGGTCTCACTATGCCTCGATACTGTCTGTTTGGAGACACTGTCAACACAGCATCTCGAATGGAGTCCACAGGGTTGTGTGAGTGTCCGATGCTTCTCACAGCATCATCATCGTCATACATAGAAACTGAGAGAAACTAGAAACTAGAGAATGTGCGGCAATCTGTTTTTTGGGGTTTTTTTTTACCTTTTTATCTACCACCATGGTTGGAGGATGGTGTATGCATGCTGCTTCAGGCTAAACAGAGCTTTAAGTTTAGCGCTCCTTTAATAATCCTTTAAGACTATCAACAGAATTAGAGGCCAATTGGAAGATTCTGTGTAAATGTCGTCAGTGACCAAGTTTGACCTGGTTCCACTCTGAATGTTCTGAATTTGCACAATTAATTAACACCTGTGGGTGAATTTCTCCCATTTGATGTGAGCAAAGATCAGAATAATATACTACTTATATAAAGTATATATAAAGTACTTTTAATTTAGATGAAAATAACAGATGCATATGTCTGATGTGTGGACAGTTCCTGCGTAAAAAGAACTGGTTCCATTTGCTTTTGTGTTTATAATGTGAAACTATCTCGGTGACTTTATCACACTAAAAACTAATTCCATTTTATTTGTTTTCTAAATGTGGAATGAATGTTGTTGTCAACTGATGACTGTCAAACGCTACTAAACACATCAAATCACAACATCATCATTCATTCAAACACTCAAATATAATTATTAACCATACAGACCACGTGTTTGCACAAATTGTTTACATGCTCCTTTGTAAAATGAATTACTTAAAAATGACTATTTACATTGATATTACACACATGTTTACATTTGTCTCCAGTAATGTAATTGAGTCCAGTTATTTTATGTATTATATTTTATTGTTGTTATAATGCCATTACTCCCCAGCTCTGTGTCCATCTGAGGCCATGTAAAGAGATAATGTGCCGTCTACTGCCACCAAGTGGTTCATGTGACACGGTTTTAAATCAGATCATACTGGCGCTTGTATTTTAATCTTTTTGGTGAAATGGAGAAGACTCAACTCTGTGTTTTCTGTGCCAGCTTACAGGATCCACGTCAACCAAAGCACAGTTGATGTCCTGAACAGTTTGAAACTAGGTTACAAAATTCAAGTCAGAGGTCTGACAGAGTTAAAGGTAAATTAAACCTACAAACAAAAAGACACACTGAGAACTTGTGCTGAATGTGTAGAATTTTTTTTTAACAACGAGCTTCAACTTTCAGGGAAAAGGGGTCGAGAACACGTATTGGTTGGTTGGACGGGAAGATTTCAACAAACCTCTGCCCATTCCACCAGATCTTCAAGGGTAAGCTGACCTGAGGTCTTCTCTGCAATACACTGGAACACATTCTATTATTGCACAGAATGAGCTGATCTGTGTGCTAGCTGCATTGTACAACATCTGATTTTCCTGTTCCAGGGGAAGCAATCATGGTATCTCATTAGAGGAGATACCGATTGACAGAAGACAAAAGTTCTTGGATCGACAGAAGAAGATGGGCTAATCACAGTTTTTACTTCTTTTCAGTTAATCAGTATTCACACAGATTGACAAACTTTTTTTTAAAGAAATGCACATTTATTACAAAACATACCAGTTTTTGGATTTTCCAAAAATAATATATTTTCTGGAAATATTAGCATTAGCATTAGCATCATGATGAACTTGACTCCACAGGAGATGGTGGCTATTCATCCTGTATTTACCGACAAAAGAGAACATAATATCATGACACGTGTACTATGGGACTGTCACACATCCAATGGAAGCTTTTACTGTTCAAACCATTCACCTCAGGTAAATTGCCCTGGAGACTTCAGCCATTTAAAACGATGCAGCATTAAACACATTAAACACAGGTTTGTGTTCATTTTAGGGCGGAAGGTGCTGCAGGCTCAGACAGGGCTGATGTTGCTTTGATTTTGATTTTATGTGATCGTTCTCACAGTTCAGGAATAAATAATCCCTTGAATATGTTGAACATCTCATCAGACACACACGCCACAGGGTCCCTGCTATTCTTCTGAGACCAAGTCTCGTTTGGTAGTTGTTCTTGTAGTAATTACAGGACATTTGTCTGAACCTGGGGCCAAAACATCTGCCTGAAAACACTAAGAGTGGGAGGGGTTACATTTTTGAAACTTCCTCTGTGTGTTGTTTGTGATGTGACATGAATGATGTGTCATTTTCTACTATTCAAGTTCCAAACACATGTGGCTGCAGCGCGTCATGTCTTTACCTGACGTCTGAGGAAAGTAGTGATAGAGAAAAAACAACAACATGACACACCTTGGATCTGCAGAAGACCGCTCGACTGAAACAATGAACATCTGGTCTTATGCGGGCTCTCTCTGACTTGAAACAATCGTATCCAGGGCCCCTCCCTCCGCGGGGCTTCTACTTCAGTTTTACAGAGCAAACACTGGGGACCTGGGGATGTGTATATACTGTACATTTGTACATGGTTAGTGTAACTGTGTCCTGCAAGGTCCTGGACTTTCAAACTGAGTTGTTCTTTCTGCTTGAGTTGATCAACCTCACTGGGTATTTACTTTGTGTCTCGGTGTGCCGTGTCCTGCTGCAGTCGTGTCACCTCCTCCGACAGACACAAAAACCGTAGATCAGCGTGTAGGGAAGAATGACGTCGGCACGTCAAAGAATGAACAAACCCTGAGAGGGAGAAACAGACGGATTCTAATTCCAAATAAGTAAACTTTTCTGATGATTCACCCTCTTGCAAAGATAGGACCTACTTTTTTTTTTTTTTTTTTTTAGACTTTTCCTTTTGCCAAATAGATGTATCTCATGGAACTAAATGGACCGTACTGTTCATTTTGAAAGGGATTCAACTGTGTAAATAAAGATTTGGTTTTAGTGAATATTCTGTTTGTTTTATTGTGTAATCTATTGCTGATAAGTGATGTCAGGTCACTCTGTGATAACACACACGTGTACATGAAGTCACACTGTCACACGGGAGACACTTCAAGGAAAAAGATGAGCCAAATGCACAAACTCTTGACTCTTCTCTGAATGTGACCCTCCGTCTGTGGCCCACGACTGAGTTCACGTTACAGTATCCAGAGGGCAGGTGTCTGAGGGGCTCTAGTGGACAAAGGGAGAATTGCAGTGACTGAAGTCCATCGTGGAGGAAAGGAAGGAAGGAAGGCGAGGTTTTTAAGCTTTGGATATCTGTGCTGAGAGTGTGGCGACAGACGCTGTTGCCACTATTCATGAGGAAACAGAGACAATGAGAGAAATTCTCTCGCTCTAGTCGTTTCACCATTTTTTGACAAAGTAGCAGGTTTTGGTCACTGGTGTGACCTTTTATGCCTCAGTGGAACAATCCAACAAAAATGTGTGGATGAGTCATTCTACAAAGATTCTAAAAGTCATACACCTGATTCCCCTGAGATGTAAATTCCAAGCGGGTCCACAACCTCCAACGCACTTTTCAAGCAAAGGTGTTTCCCAGAGAGCACAGACTCCAAAACGCCTTTTCTCCCTTTCTTGTCTTTGCTGCATTTTCACCAGAATTTCCCTCAGGGGTTATTAAAGTACATCACACTATCGATCGATCTAGGCTCGTCTTGTCAGGGGTCAGGGGTCATCCTCTCATGATAAAAATGTAAAGTATAACTGTGGCCTTCCTTTTTAATAGAGCATTGTCTTAGGACTGAGGGGTCCTTGCCTCAGCTCTCTTTATAATCTCAGTCCACGTCCTTATCTGAGTCCTCTTCTCCTAGTGGGTTCACCCAGCTGAGCACTCACATGAACCATGTAGACATAGCAACATACAGTATCGGAGCCGTATGAACAAGAGCACCATTCCAGAGTGACAAAATCCAAAATCTGAATGAAAAATGAAACAATTTGAAATCTATTCCGTCAAAAGTGAACATTATGAGTCACATAAAGGGAGGCTTTAAGGCAAATACTATTGTGGATTACTGCTTTCAGTTGACCTGCTAGTACTTACACAGTGAGTATGTGACATCACAATGACACACACACGCTTGTGGGGATTCAGCAATTTTCTTCTCTGTAACATATTTCAATATGTTCAACATGACCACCACTAAACCAAGAGGGCGTGTTGGTAAATATTTGTCGGTGCGAACAGCTTCTGTTGTCATTCCTTCATTTCCATAATATACTGTGACAATGTACACGAGTAGATATATTGCATATGACGACAAGAGGAGGGTGAACACCATGTTCCTCGGCGCACCTCATCACCCCCCCCCCCCCATCTTTTGCCTGGCACCGGCTTAGACGTGCCAGTCGATCAGAAGCTCTGGCAAGCAACCAAAGAGGACCGGAAACGGAGTAGGGTGCATATCACAATAAAAGTATGTGTCTATGCTATACTATTATTATTATTATTATTATTATTATTATTATTGTTATTATTATTATTATTATTACAAAATGATTAGGTTTTAATTGTAACCTCATCAATACCTTGAACAAAATTTTAATTTTTTAAAAATAGTTTTGATGACTATTTAAAAAAAAACAGCTGATAATAACACTGAAGAAGTTATAAAGTAGATGAGGATGTAAAAATAAATGAATATCTGACTTTCACTACATTTGAGTAAATTATATACACTTGCAGTATACTGTATATAATAAGACAGCAGTCATAGCAAGTGTCAGTATCTGTACGATTGTTTCACCTCTTTCTTGATGATTTATTTGAAAAAAGAAGGAAAAGCTGTTTCTCCTCTGGAAAGCCCAGCTGTAAATAACTTAATAAGAACAAGTATGGCATACTGGCATTAACAACGTTCGAGAAAATTATATATGAACATCTAGTTTCGTAGGTTTGTACGATACTTTCACCTTGTCATTTAAAACACAATATTGTCTAATCTCGTAAAAGAATTATAATAACTGCCTCCGCGTTAAGTTTTTCTTTTTGGGTTCCAGAAAAAAAGGAGGCATGAACGTCAACACATGAAGTCCAGTGACTTTTATTTTGGTAGGTCTTTGCCGGATGCTTCTCTATAACACCGCCACCTTTCCAGCCGTCGGTGTAAACTGGGGGCAGCCTCAGACAGGTGGAGGAGACGTCCTCAAGCAGCTGGAGAACACCGGGTTTGGACCGGGTCGGGTCGGGTCGGACTGGACCGGACCGGGCTGCAGGACGAGCAGCGGGGTCCTCTGTGCACCGGATCCTCCTGCAGCTGCGGGATCCCACCAGCAGATCGCAAACATGCCGATTGTGTCCACCCGAGGCATCGCACACATGCAGCAGCAGACCGCGGGGAGGACGAGGAGGGACCGAGTTGGAAGAATGGATCAATGAGGAGAACTTCCCCCAGCGATCACATCCATCCCCCGGCTCCTGTCATGGAGAACCCGGCCTCCGAGCAGCAGCAGCAGCAGCAGCAGCAGCAGCAGCAGCAGCAGCAGCAGCAGCACTATGAAGATGTGCACAAGAGCGGATATCTCCGCAAACACAAATCAATGCATCGGCGGTTCTTCGTGCTTCGGGCGGCCTCGGAGCACGGTCCCGCTCGGCTGGAGTACTACGAGAACGAGAAGAAATTCCGCAGTAAATCACCTGTGCCCAAGAAAGTCCTGAACCTGGAGACCTGCCTCAACATCAACAAGCGCGCGGATTCCAAGAACAAGCACATGATCGTGCTCTACACGCGCAGTGAGAGCTTTGCCATCGCTGCGGACAGCGAGGAGACGCAGAACGAGTGGTACCAGGCGATGCTGGACCTCCAGTGCCACTGTGAGAGTCTGTCTGCTGCTTGTGTGTGTGTGTGTGTGTGTGTGTGTGTGCGTGCGTGTGCATGCATCAGGCCTGTCCTGTCAGTCGGCGCTCACTCACACTCACACACACATTGCACACTTTTTCCTCCATTATTTTAATTATAATTCTCTGTTGCATGTCTACTTTGTCCATTTAACGTGAATTAATCTGTCCGAGCCTTGGATGTGACGC
>CAAKHB010004663.1:39151-57582 GCA_901007665.1 Aeoliscus strigatus
CAAACACAACCCTCCCTCCCTCCTCCCCAACAGAGCAACACGCTATGGGCGGCATGGTGCGTGTTTTTGTGCAGCAGAATCCCAAGAAGCATTCAACACACCTACAGATCAATCCACATCAACACAATGTACTGGGATGCTCCGGCGTCTTTGAGACGTCGTGAGATTTCCGTTTCGTGCATTCTGTGGATGAAGCGCAGCTCGCCCGTCTCTCACACGAGTGTCTGTGCGTGACGCAGTGGGCATATAGCAACCATCCACGGGATGCATCATATATGAGCAGCCTATCGTGGAAGACTCCGCTGCTGTTGTTGTTTTTCTGCTCAGCTCCGGCTGCCGCTCGCCTCTAACCTACATTTGTGCCGCTCGCACAAGGAGGAGAGGAGATGGCAGCGTCAGTCGGTGCTCCCTCACTGGAAAATGGGGTTTCTGCTGGAAATCCTCGTGTTTACGTTGTTGCCCTGATGCTGGAGCTGACCGGCAGCATCCATCCATCCACCGTCAGTCAGCCAGTCACTGATGGGCTTGTCCAGCTCCAGTAGTCTGCCATGACCGTGGATTAGTGTGTGTATAGGATTCCCCCCACCCCCCACCCCCATTCTGTTAGGATTATGTCTCAGCCACAAGAAAACAGTTTTGTTGATTTAATGTAATTATTTTTTCAGTGTACATTGTACACAATGTACAGTTTCTGTGATCACATACACATCACATTCTCATTAACCTGCAGCGGTTGCTGGGTAGAAATGACACAGACTGCAGTGTCTGAATTATGTTTCATGTTGTAATTATTATTGTAATGTGATGCGCGTCAAATAATTTCACATTCAACCGTAAAGCAGGCTGTTGTTAGTTGAATTGGTCTCCTCAACACATGAGTAATTATTGATTTATATGAGAGTATATGAGATCAACATTCATGTCCATTCATTTTAATGAAAAATATCAGTGGCAGCTGCATATTCATGTAAATCAATCAGTAGTGTATAGTTCATGTATTTGTGATGTTTTTTCCCCCCTCAAATGCTTAATACTCTTTATTTATTCTGTCTTTATTGACAGGTAAAACTCCCGAGGACTATGGCAGCAGTGGAGAGTGTAGCTCCCCATCTCCAATTCCAACTTTCAAGGAAGTATGGCAGGTGAAGGTCTGGCCCAAAGGCCTCGGACATGCCAGGAACTTAGTTGGCATCTACCGGCTGTGCCTGACTGACAAGACCGTCAACTTTGTCAAGCTCAACTCTGATGTGGCCGCTGTGGTGTTGCAGCTGATGAATGTTCGCAGGTGTGGCCATTCTGAGAATTTCTTCTTCATTGAAGTGGGTCGCTCAGCTATTACCGGCCCTGGAGAGTTCTGGATGCAGGTGGATGACTCTGTGGTTGCTCAGAACATGCATGAGACCCTGCTGGAGGCCATGAAGGCATTGAGTGAGGAGTTCCGTCAGCGCAGTAAATCTCAGTCTGTGGGCACGTCATGTGGCGGTGGTACTGCCTCAAACCCCATCAGCGTCCCCAGCCGTCGTCACCATCCAAATCTGCCACCCAGTCAGGTGGGCTTCTCCAGACGGGCCCGCACCGAGACACCAGGAACAGGCGGCAGCAGCACCAGCACTTCACCTACATCACGACACGGGTTCCCAAGGGCACGGACGGCCAGCATCGGGGCCAGATCGGAGGAGGGTGGAGCAAGTGCCAAAGGAACATGGGCCAGCTCCAGTCCAAGTCTTAATGGTTCCTGCTCAACTACCCCGACTCTGAGGCCCAAGCCAACCAGGGCCCCCACCCCTGCTAAGATTACCCTCAGCCTTGCACGATACACACCAAACCCTGCACCCTCTCCTGCACCAAGCCTCTCCTCCAGCTCTGGTCACGGCTCAGAGTGTGGCTTAGCTGGGGCTGCGGTGGGAGGTATGACAATTTGCTCCTATCCACGTGTTTCTCAGAGAGTATCTGTTTCCGGTTCTCCGAGTGACTACGGTTCCTCCGATGAATATGGCTCCAGTCCGGGGGAACACTCTTTGCTTGTGCCTGGACATCATGCACATGGAGAAGGCTCCCTCAGCTACATAGTCATGGGACAGCGAGAAGGTCTCCTTGGTTCCTATCATCGCTCCAAAGGCCGTCGGATTCTGCGGCGATCATCCAGTCGTGAGGCAGAGGCAGAGCGCAGATTGCTAAGTAAGCGGGCTTCCCTGCCGTCGGCTGCCCACGAACGATTGACCCCGCATAGGAAAGATGACGATGATGAAGACGATGATGAATATGCTCTCATGTCACAGAGTGCTAACAGAGCAAGAGCTGATTTGCACACAGGCAGCGTGGCAGTAGGGGGTGGGCAGTGTGATGTGGTCGGGGAGCATAGGAAGAGGGCTGACAAAAGCAGGAGAGCGGCGGACACAGGAGCTCCTGTTGAGAGTGGCTACATGTCAATGCTACCTGGGGTGACATCTCCTCCAGTTTCGCTGTCTCTTTCGATAGGCCTGTCTGATGCCAAATCTGCAGTAGATGATGAATACATGGCCATGACCCCCAACAACAGTGTGTCTCCCCCTAAGCACATCCGTCAGCCCAGCTCAGAGGGCTACATGGTCATGTCTCCCAATAGTAGCAGCTCCACAGACCTGCATGGCCTCGGCATGTGGGATAGCAGGGGTAGCATGGACAGCCGAGCTGCCAGTGACTACATGAACATCTCCCCTGTCAGCAGCCGATCTGCTTGCAGCACACCGCCATCCCATCCGGAGCAGCACCAACTGCAACCAAAAATGTTCAATTCCTACTTCTCTCTGCCACGAGCTTATCAACATACTCTCTATACTCGCTTTGAGGAGGATTTGAACAAAGGGGAAGGGAACAAGGATAGCTGTGGACATGATAGTGTCGGGAGGGGAAGGGGAGTGGGGTACAGCAAGAGAAATAAAATGGTGGTGGGCCCAGCAAGAGGCCAACTCTCCATGTCTTCCTCATCTTTCTCCTCCAGCTCGGCTAGTAGTGAAAGCCTTGAAGACAAGTCCATATCTGCAGGGAAAGGGTTAAGTTTATTGAGATCTGGAGTGGAATACAAGAGTGCGGGAACATGTACAAAAGATGGCCGTCACCACCAAAAGCGTGGGTCCAGTAGTAAGAGCCCAAAGCAACAAAGAAGGGGCCGCCCCCTCAGCGTGTCATCAGACATTACTAAAGCCAACACTCTGCCCAGGGTGAAGGAAACGTTACTACCCTTAGCGTCTCAGAGCGTGGGTGAATATGTCAGTATTGTGTTTAAGGAAGACAGTAAGTATGGACTTGCAGGGTGCAAACATGGACAACGTGTGATTCACGGAACCCTCCGGCCCTCTAATCAGCCCCTCCTCGGCCATGATAATTCCGCTAACCTTCCTCGCAGTTTCTCTGAGCCTCTGTCCACCTCTGCTGAGTACGTCAGCATGGATTTAGGGAAGTCATCGCCCCTGGCTTCTGTCAGACCCTCATTCGACACCTCACAAGACTCGCCAGCTGTTGCCCCAAAAGCCCGACATGAACGTGGAGCGTCGTCTCCTCTGGCAGCAGAGGCTAATGGCGGGTACAGATCGAAACAGATGGCAGCAATGCCAGCGGACGTCCTGGCTTCAGATCCAGGCATTTCAGCAAGATCTGCCACCCGCTCTGGTCAGCTTGTATCCATGGAGCAGGACACAGGTTTGGGCTTTTCTCCTGTCAAGTCCTTCAAGTCTCCTGAGCGGAGCAGCAGACTTGTCCGAGCTGACCTGCAGGGACGCCGGAACCACCCTTCAGAGACTTTTAATTCACCCCCCTCTCTACCACGGCACCCACCCTCAACTCCCACACTCTTCTCGGAGGAAAGCCAGGCAGCAGTCCATCGGCATGGTTTGGATTGCTCGCTGTGGGACAACGGGCAGGCAGCGAGTTTGTCTGCGACACCTCCACTACAAGCCGCCACCTCATCTGCTGAACAAGGCCTTAACTATATTGACCTTGACTTGGCCATTAAGGAGAGTCCTCAAGCTGGAGTGGAGCGTACCTCCGCCGCCTACAACATTGGAGGGAGCGCTATGAGTAGCAGTGTGGGCGCCAGCCTCAACACGTATGCCAGTATTGATTTCTGTAAATCAGAGGAACTGAGATCACATCAGATTAGTAGAAAGGATGATCAAGGTAAGACTAACCATAGATCCATTGCATTTAAAACGTCCATTTACTTAGATGTAGAGAACATTTGTCATCCGAGTTAGTGTTTGTGAGCACATATTGTTCATATTCATCAACGACAAAGTTTGGGCAATTCTGATTCAAGACTTTTCCATGAGATTGTTTATGATCTTACTTCAAATGAATCAACACAGTAATTTGAACTGTAGCTGCATGAATGAACGGATATGATGTCCGAAACAGGTAATCGAGTAGTTCCATTGATTCATTTAATTGAACTATTGTTAATGAGACCACTTCAACTGTTGGTCCTCCTTTGCTAAACTGGTTAAGTGTCTTTAAAAGCCATTTATTTAACTTGGTTAGTTTTACAGTGAACTGAATATAATATTTCCATAAAGGTAAGAACTGGTCAGTTTGGTGTGATGTGTATTGTTCTGTCGGTTTTCTCGTCACTCTTTCCCCGTTCATCCTTTTACGACGTGTTCTGTGGCGAGCTGGTGGGCAGCACAGTGTTTCCAGACTGTTGAACGTCTGTAGAGTCTCTTATGATCACAAGTGGGTGTTCAGAGAGCAAAGCCAATTGATTTGTCTGCCGGTAATGAGCCTTTTCACATAAATGGAGGGAAGGACAGAACAGGGGCCAGGTGTTTATGTTCATGTGTGGGCGAGCTGTCGGCTGCAGGATTTCACACAGCAGCTTGGCGTTTTCCTTCACACGGTTTGTTGATGAGGAATAACCTAATGGTGATGTATGCTTTTGATGGACATGTGAGATGCAGTGCTCTTTTGAATGAAAGAAACTTTTTCATTAAAATACATTAAAAACATTTGTTTGTTCACACAATTACACAAGATGGAAACATGAATACATTTTTAATAATAATAATAATCACAATAATAATATAATAATACTCTGATTCTTGGCATTCTTATTCTGCTCATTAATATATGATGGTAGTGACTGAAAAAGCTATACACTGAAGCGGAATGTTTATATTTATATATCATACTTGTATCATGTATTTCATACATGAAATCCTAATTAAACTATGAAAAAAATACATAAAAAATGGCAGAAAAAATCAATTACGATTCAATTAACATGTAGCTATTAACCCGACAGCGAAATGTAAAGGGAACAAACAATGTATGCTTATTATTATTCAGAGCAACATTCGCTTGATTGATTCATCTAATGCTATTCAATATCAGCCTGAACATGGATAATCATAATAATCACAGCAAAGGGAATCGACAAGGAAATGAAGGCTCTGTTGATGTTCTCTTCCACGTGTTTCTTTCACATTCACATTAACGACTGAACGTGCCCCTCCTTTAAATTACCAGCTGTTTGTCTTCCACTGCAGGATGCAAATCAGTACATTACAGCAAGATTTATCTGCCACGAAATTGCAAAGTTAACAGACAAGTTCATTGAATGTCCTGACAACAATTAAATAATCCTGGGAGAGTATGAAACTAAATGTTTATGAAGAAATATTACAAGTGACTTCAGATGTTTATTTGTAACCGACAGAATCAGATGTGTCAATTGCTGCATTTAGTATATAATAATTCATAAAAAAGAATGTGCTGTCAAAGCTGCATCATGTTTGCACCAAGTTTACCTTTTTGTAATGATAATTTGATCACTCATTTAATTTTTTTTTTTATTTGAATTTTTAAATTCATATTTAAACAGCACTGCAGCAAAACTCAAGCTGACTTACAAAGAGATAAAAAAGAAATCCAGAATTGAATTAAAATAAAAAAAAACTGGTGTCCTTCAGCAGGTCCCAGTCAGCTGAGCTCTTTAAGTGGACGGAGCGAGTGCTCAGACTGATTTATGAGCCATGCTTGACCAGCAAACTGTTTGTGGTTGCTTGATGAGGTTTCTCTTTAACAATGTTATTCTAAACGGTCATTTATCTTATTTTCTCCACCACAAGGGGACAATTGTTAATCAATAAATCTGACACACACACGAGACCTTGTTGCCAATACCATGACCAGGGGTGAATCTATGCTTTTGTGTTGTTTTGCTAGCACATCGAAAAAAGAGACGTAGTAACAGTGCAATCCTTTTGATAAGATAAAACTTCATCAATCCTGATATATGAACAAAAAACACTAAACAAAAGAGAGAAAGAACGCAGAACAACTGATGATATTAGGAATCATATGATATTGACCAAAGGAACCAGCAGGGGTCCGTTCCCAGAAAGCAATTTTATTCTGAAATAAAGAAAAATTCAACGGTTTTCAACTCTGTTTTCATGTAAACTGACAGAAATCAAGCCAGATATCTTTTAAGTTTCATATGTTTGAATTCAGTTCATTAGTAACTCAGATCACACACACATTCCATTTTACTGTCACTTCAGCACAGTCTCATATTAAAGATGGAAAGTTTTTAGGATTTAACTCAGGTGTGTGTTTTATTCTTCTCTTCCAGATTGTTGATTTGTGTCGTCACGTCTGTGACAGGATGTCAGCAGCCCCAACTGTTGCCATGACAGAACAGTACGCTGGACTCTGGAAAACTCACCCTCATCTGCTGTCTGCTACTTTCTGTCAACCAAACATGTGCCAAACACACACACACACACACACACACACACACACACACACACACACAATCACACATACACACACACACACACACACACACACACACACACACACACACAGGGTAAGAGCTTTTTTTGTTTTGAAGAAAAATGATGTGATCATTTAACCTGTTAAGGATGAATTTTTCATGTGAGTTGTCTAGACACTGCTAGGAAGTTTTAATTCAAGGAAGATTATTACAGCATTCCAGCAGCAGTCGAACCAGGCAAAGCCATAATTCAAGCAGACGTTCAGGGAATCACAGTACGATTCAGTTGTGCCACGTTTTTTTCCAAGATGGATTCTACTCTTAAAAAGTCTGTTGAAGACTGGTAAAATGTGTGTCGGTTGTGGTTTGTTGGCTTTTGTCCATATTGGGAGTTAAATGATCAAGAGTCACTTTTGTTCAAAAGAGAAAGGAAACGCAGTTTGATACACACACACACACACACACATGAATCAGCAGGTGCCCAAAAAAGATTTTTTTTTTAAATAACGTGTTCCCTCTTATCTATGACATCTGTCAGCTACAACATCAGATTGATTGTTTGTTCGTGTTTTCACAGAGTTCGTGTTTTCATTGGGCACGAGCGCCTTATGAAACACACCACCCAAAAAAACACATTTGACAAGGTAAAATGGGTGAATTGTCACACTGCCCTCAGCGAAGAACTAACGTCTTGTCTTGATTCAGCTAAAATTCTGCAGAACAAGTCTGAGAGACGCACACATTCATTCATTTATCACTGTATGCATCGTGGCATTAAAATCAACATTTGAGCCGAACATTCTCCCTCTCTGCATGAAAGCAAGTCCCGTTATTTTCAATAGGAGAGTAATTCGATGGTGGACCGATAACCAACTCAGCCCTCGTGAGAAATGAATTCAACGCTTTAATTCAAACGTGAAATCACACAGAAGACACCAGAACGATAACTGGATACAACCGGCACTTGACGACGAGCGTCCTTATGACCTCACATCTCTCCGTTTTGAATTCACATGAAGTTGCTGACATTTCATGTTTCGGTGCCAAATAACTAAAATGTAGCAAAAAACACACACACTAAAATGTGCAACACCTTTTTTGGGGCAGCTGCTGTTTCAAATCATTGTATATTGAGAGTCAACTGGAGTGGAGGTTGTCAAAGAGTGATCGTTTGACGTCACGTACAGTCAATACATCAAAAATCCATTCTACTTTTTTTTTTCTTTCTGATGCTGCCTTCGGATGCGATCGGGATGGTGAAACTTCCCCTTGGTGGAATCGTAGCAATGAGTGTGTTTTGTTCAAGTGCATTTGAAAAAAAAAAAAAATGGCGGCGAACACGTGGTCCATCCTTGCCACCTGCTTCTTCGGTAAACCACGTGTTGATTTCTTCACTCACCTGCTTCTGCAGGAGGACGAGACAACAGAATGCACATGAACATTCTGATTCAAACAGCAGCTGGAGCAGCTAGAGTGGTTGGTTCAGTGTCACAGCAGGGAATCGTTTACCATCAGTGACGAATCCTGCTTTTGTCTCCGCCATGTTGAAATGTCAAAGGTCATCTTGGCAACTTGTGAATCAAAATGATCTCCCTATTCCCCATGGATGATCATGACACGAGGAGGTGTTCCCGTGCATTTTCCATGTTGGGCACTCGTATTTCCCATAATTCTGATGGCACGCGAAGGCAGCATTTTTTAAAAACTTTTCAAACCATTTAATCTACATCTAAGTCCTTTGCGTAATAATATTTCTTGTTTTAATGTTAAATATTGATGTTTAACACACTTTGAAAACCTCCGCACTGGTGTAAGTAGGTGGTTAACTTACTTCTGTTCCTCATTTACATAACACTTTACACAATTCTACTATAAAGTGACACATTACAATGGTATTTAAAATATACAGTATACATATAAGGATTAATACTATATAGCCTAGATATCTATATACTCTTTTATAAAGTGCCTCTTTTTTGATTGTAGCTGTTTTTACACAGGTAATCTTAAAATGGGTTGTGAATATAGAAATTATGTTAAGTTTATAATAGTAATAATTAAGTTATGTTTTCTTTCTCTTATCTGTTTAACCTGGCGGAGGACAGACGCAAAAATCAGTGTACCAGAAATCAAATTGCCTTACTGTGTTTATCAGAAGCAAGAGAGGGAAAATAGTTTTTGAGGTATGGTTTGGCTTTGTCCAGCTGAAAAACACACGGAAAGATGGAAAAAGTAACATTTTAGCGCCACGCCCTTTTTTGTGTTGTTCCATGTGTCAGTGTTTGAACTTCCAGCAGCATCAACACTGATACTGTCAAACTGATTTAAAATCACAAGACACATGAGTTTAGATCATGATCATTCATTCACACATGCAATCCAAAAAATACCCAAAATACCCAAAAAATGGATAAGGTTTTTACACATTTTGTTCAGATGCAACTATAATTGAAGTCAGGAACTGGAATTAATCAGTAACTTCATGACACATTTGTCTTCAGTGATGTAACTGACTATACTTTATTTTGTAATTAATTTGTATACATGTACTTTACATGTAACTGCTCAACACTGGTGTTCAGTTGGACTTGCAGGATATTTTTGGAGCTGTAACACCTGTTCCACCGCCAGTAACAGCGCCAGTGGTGGTGATGTCAAACAGCTGATGTGGTGTGAACAGTGGCGTTTCTTTCTTTTTTCCTCACTGAGGTCAAACAAGAGAATGACATTTCTTCTCACAACCCCTCATATCTGTTTCTTGCCAAAAAAAGAAGAACGTTGAAAAGAAATAAAAGTTTGACAACAATTCCAATGTCAAAGGTGAAAGAATCGACTTGTGAAGTCTGAGAAAAGAATCATTTGGCGGACGTCAAACAATCTCTAAACAGTGTTTCTGCTGAGGTGACTGGACCCAGAGCTGATAGACAGTTTGTTTGGGACACGTGTTGGTTGAGTGGATGCTCTCAGGGCTCTGGCTGTGTGAATACAGGGTACAAAGGACGAAGGCTTTCTTGATGTATTTTTTGACACTGGTGGCTTTGCCCACATTTAGGCAGAGGAGTATGTGTATATACAAAAGTATTTGTCTCGGCTTTATGAACCAAATCATTCTGATCTGGGGTCTGTTCCAGAAACCCTGAGTTTGTTCATCCTGAAATGAGGAAAAGTTCTCCTCCATTTCAGGGTTATTGAGAAACTGAATTCCAATATGCAAAACTTTAAAGAACTTAGTCAAGTCGAGTTTGGAAAACTACAAACAGAAAGGTTTTCCTCATTTCAGGATTAACAAACAACAAAGTTTCTACTAAACCTTCTTTTTTTTAATTTGTAAATGAATCAAAATCATTTCCCTGCGAATGATCAACTCAGGTGCCTGGCTGAGATTATTGGTCATCGATCACTTACTTATCTCACTTATCTTAAGCAGACGAGACCTGAGCTCATGAATTATAATTTGATGGGTTGAACCGTAGGCAACTGTCATACTGAAGCCGTTTTTATCAACTTTTTGAATACAATGAAATGAAAATAGATGACGACCAAACACATGTGGAGAACTTTGACATGCAGTCGCCCCAAAGTTTTAACTCCTGAGTGTCTCTGTTGTTTATAATCTCTTTGTTATTCCTTCGGTGTCGCTCCTCTAACTGGGGATTACCGACATTCTGTCGTAATCTCGGGGGCCGAGCAGACGAAACAGTTGGAAGTTAAATCTGTCGCAGTCTGAGAGGAAGTTCAGGACATCAGATAGGACAAACGTACCAATAAAAAGCTTCGGTTCCATTGTGCAGTCTCACTGCCTTTATGACACAGAGGCCATATCAATCTCATTTTCTGTTTTGCCACTTTTTTATTCTAATCTTTTCAGACCATTTTGGCACAACAGGTTGAAAATTGCTGATCTAACAGTGGAAATGTTACTGTTTGTACAATCAGGATGGTGACTATAACTGAAAGAGCACTGTATGTATTTTAAATCTATTGATGCTACTTTGCTAATGATGTAAAAAGGCTGAACAGGTTTATGTAATGTTTGTTGTGACGGAAGGATGGCTGCCCGGTTCGTTCTGTTCATGAAAAATATTTGAAACAGAATATTGATTCTTGTCTGTGATGTAGACAACGTCAATGGTTTTCTTTTTATATATAAAAGACAAAGTGACATGAAAAATGCGTGTTTTATTGACTGTCTGTTACCTAGTTACCTAGTCTAGACTGTTTTTTTTTTAATCCAGACCCCTCGTGAGCTCCTCTGCTCAGACAGATGTTCTTGTCTTCTTTCCATTTCTTCTTAAATTCAGATGTGAACAAACAACATTAGAACTTTTCATTTGTAATTTGTCATTAGATGATTAGAATTTCCTATGATAGGAAAGATTATCAGTTCCTTTACAAAACTTAGAGATGCTCAAATACCATTATGTAAATTAATTTTACCAATTTACAGTAACCAATTAACCTGGACATGGGAAGAAGATGGAGTACCCAGAGAGAACCCACACATACCGGTACATGGAGAAAGCATACAAACGCCACACAAAAAGCTGTCAGGCCAGTAATCAAACCAGGGAATCTTCTTGTTATGAGGCACCAGTGGATCACTAACCACTGGACCTCTAACTAAATTAACATGATGAAACATGATATTCAGTCGTTAAATCAACACATTGTATTTGTATTGAACATTTGTTTTTCTAATATAGTGCAATACATCTCCAGTGTCTTAACTTTTCAGATATAATGCAAAAATACTGATCATCATATCCAGCCACCTTCAGTGGCGATTCCAACAATTAATAGTAATTTATTATCATGTTTAATTTCATTATTTCTGCTATTCATTTTATGGTCATTTCACAGTCAATGCAATCGCAACTCGTGATCAGGTGACTTTGAGGGTTGGACAAACATTTTGTTTGCCAAAGGACATGTTAGGACGTTGATTGATTAGTTTTACTCTGAACTTTGTCAGCCACATGATTGACATTACACATGTTCTGCCCTCATTGTCATGAACTTATTTGACCTCAGGAGGGCTACGAATGAGAAATAAAGGTCTGCTGACTGTGGAATAACATATAGTGCAACCAGAAACCTGTTTGCCAATACGATTTTGTCAAAGATGAGTTTTATTTATAGAGAATGTCAATGTCCTGATAGATCCATGCGTTTCTGCGTTATGTTGGAACTTGGAATTTGCACTGTCAGCAGGGGGTGCTGTATTACTCGATCAACTTATGTGACTTTATTTTGTAAAGCAGAAGAAGAGAAGAAGAAGAAGAAGAAGAAGAAGAAGAAGAAGAAAGACGCCTGAAACCCGAAAGCGTTCATGTAGCTATCATAGATCCTAAAAAAGTGAGGTTTACTCGTAACACAATTTCATGTAACATAAGTTTAATCAATTGGTGAATCCAATATGGCGGTGCAGTTTGATATGTCAGTAGAAAGTGGATCTGCTGTGTTTGTATCACTTGTCTTTTTCATTTCAATGACACACAACATGTGAACTTTGTGAAATTATGAACTTTGTGAAAACGTGGACCTATCTATCTATCTATCTATCTATCTATCTATCTATCTATCTATCTATCTATCTATCTATCTATCTATCTATCTATCTATCTATCTACCTGTCTATCTATCTATCTATCTATCTATCTATCTATCTATCTACCTATCTATCTATCTATCTATCTATCTATCTATAACACTCGGGCTTCACCCGGAAATTACGTCACTGCCGTAACATTCACGTCCAGTAGTGTCAACAGATTATTGGTACCTGGAAACTTCAGCAGAGTGGGAGCTCCTGTCATTCCATTTCAGAGAGGGCAGCCGTTGCAGTGTCAGTCCCGTGAGCAACAATCATGCAACAACCCTCAGCCAACCACAGTATTATCATCATCCATGACCGATCCATTCACTAAGTCTGTTGGGTGGATGGACTCGGGGGTCGATGGTGCAAAGGAGATAACACAGGAGATAAAGGTGTCAGATCGTGCGGCGTGAATTAGCATGCCGACAGTTAGCATGCCGACAGTCAGCCGGGCTCCATGGGGGTAACACAGGGTTAATGTTAGCAAACGACGGGAACCTGGTCCACAGCGACACTTTCATGCCCCGAGTGAATCTGGTCGCTCTCCTGGAAGGTAACTCAGCCTTTTTTTTCCCCCCTCGAGCTTCTCCTGTTCTAGAAGGTTTACGAGCAGACGTGATGCAATGTCCACTGAGGCCGATGTGCAATTTGTATTTTCTATTGTTTGATTCTACTTAGTCAATAAGAGACACAGAAAAATAAATCTTTAACATAGTAAATGTTGTCCAACTGTGTCTTAAACGAAGAATGACTTTGGTAATTAAATGTGATACGAGGGGAAATGTTGCTAAAATTAACGTTACATTTCATTCGCAGCTATGAATAGAAGTGAGTTATTATTGCTGGAGTCAGTGTTGGAAAGTGATTTTGAAAGTGTGACTGGTTTAAAATGTAACGGAAGTGTAACTATTGCAGTGACTATCAGAATGATTGTTTACTTTGGAAACGTTGAGTGAATGTTGTCAACTGTCAACTCAGCAGCATCAGCACTAACTCCTGTCAAACTGATTTGAAAACGTCATCATTCATTCACACACTAAATCAGGACATAATAATAATGATAATAATGACTGGGTTTTGAGGAAATTCTTGAGATGTAACTAATATGTAATCATGAATATAAAAGTAACTTCATTTCACATTTGTCTCCAGTAATGGAACATGTGACCGGTATGTTTACGATGTTGCATATAAATTGCATAACACTGTTACATGTGTCTTCAAGTACTTTCTGGAGGTACAAGTGTTTTTGTTTCAAAAAGGAAAACTTTATTGTCATTCAATGTACGCATCAGACTATTAACGGGTATCTGTTGAACGGCTCAAAGTGGAAATGTGATCGTTTTTACTGAGGAGAGTACTGTGTTAAGTGTGGTCACAGGATGCGATATAGTTTTATTCATGACATACTGGATTTGGAAAGATAAGGTGGACGTTCTCCTCCCACAGAGTTCACTGGAAAAAAAATGTTTGCTGTAGTGAAGTTTACTATGCCGTCCTTTTATTTGTTTGTCATGCAAGGTCACTCCAGTTAACTGTACAACGGCTGCCCCCAACAAGGTTTTATTTTAATGAACTTTATAACTGACCTATGGTGTCTGGTGACAACTCGGGGGAGAAATATGATCACATATCAGATTCAATTCAACTCAAAACACTTTATTTGAATTCAAAACGTGCAATAACTTGTGTTTTTTTTATTTTTTCCTAGGTCACTGACAGTAAACCCCCCCCCACACCTCCCGTTCACGACTTTCGACACTATGGCCCCGCACCCGGTGGTCCAGGCCATCATCGACCTCTCTGCAGGAGCTATCGGTAACTTCACAACAATACTTGACGCTTCCTGATGGGGTGTTTCAACCCCCAAACTCCCCTTTCATAGTGTGCAACAGCCAATATAGAACTGTATTACAAACACACTCGTTTTTTTTTTTCAAGTGCCGTGACCGGTAACTTTCCTCACAGATGGTCTTTGAATGAGTAGAATCCTGCAGAGGACCAATATCACACAGGCTGTCAGCAGCTGTCAGTTGCTCCCACTGTTCAGGAATTCCGATTGTTATCTCTGATATCTGCAGACGGGTTCACTGGGATGAAACTCCTCTGTCCCTCAGTGTCTGAACTCAGTCACTCACGGTGGATTTAACAGTTACGTAATTTAATTACAAAATAAACAGTCATCAGTTACATTACTGGAAAGTTAAATTACTAACCTGAATATTTATGCTTATCGCTATCGTCTGATGGAAGTTCCAACACTGACAACACGAAACAGTTGAAAACGTTCATCCAACATTTAGAAAACGAACCAAGAGCAATTTGTTACATGATTGAGACAAAGCCATTGAAATAGTCTCACTACTTTTACATTTTAAACAGGGTGAATTCACCAACTACTTTTCCACTTTACTGATACATCAGCAGCTTACAGTCAAGGACACCAAAGCTGAAAAGACAATTATCAGGAGAAAGGGAAAGGGATTCACTTTATGTCCTCAGATCCTTCCCAGCGTGGCTGTGGAACAACCATGTCCCATGTAACTAAACATTCTGATGACTCCTGTCTTTTTCTGGCTCATTTATCTTTGCGTTGTCATGGAGACAGCCCTGCTTGCGCATGTCTCTTCACTTGTTGTGTGCACACTCTTTGACTTTCCTTGAGGGTCTTTGCGTCAACCCCACTGTATCAGCTTTGTCTGTATGCGTTCTTTGCGTCTCTCAGGGGGGGCTGCATGTGTCTTCAGCGGCCAGCCACTGGACACAGCAAAGGTCAAGATGCAGACCTTCCCTACAATGTACCGAGGTTTGGTACATTGTCTCACGTCCACTTACAAGCAAGTTGGCATCCGCGGCCTCTACCGGGGCACCACGCCGGCGCTCATGGCCAACATTGCGGAGAACTCTGTGCTCTTCATGAGCTACGGCTTCTGTCAGCAGGTCATTCGCTTCGCGGCTGGACTGCAGAGGGATGCTGTGCTGAGGTATGGAAGCTGTGTCTTCACGTATGAAGAGGTGATCCCAGATCTAACGCAGCTTCTTCTCCTCCTTTTGTTCTTGGCAGTGACGTGCAGAAAGCCAGCGCGGGCTCGATAGCATCCATCTTCGCCTCGCTGGTTCTCTGCCCCACTGAGCTGGTCAAGTGTCGTCTGCAAGCCATGTATGAGATGGAGGCATCGGGAAAGATCGCAAACAGCCAGAAGTAAGTGGCAACGTCTGTGTTTCATCTGTTTATTCTTCCACAATACACTGTAATGCTCAGCAGGTTCCGTACAGTACAGTGACTTGACGTGGTAAATATCTGAGACGTTACTTGCTCTACACTGTGTTCTGTGTTGTAAGAAAGAAGTTTAGTTTGTTTCCCCCTCAGAACTAATGCAGAATTCACTCTGCAGGCAGAGAGTGGCCCAAATTTTTCGTAGCGTGACCTCACTCTGAGCATCATGTCATTATTTATCTGACAGATTCAGTCAAAGGTCGAAGGTCCATTGACATTCTGTTTGGAAGTTTGGAATGAAATGTGTTTGTGTGGAGCCGCTCACGTCACCATTCCACCACTCCTGGCTCCGCCCCCATCCACAGTCCTCTGTGTACAGAGGTGGCAACCACTGGTCTTTCTCCACGTCATTTGATTAGAACTTCCACTTCCTTCGCCAGCTGGAGTCTGTGGAGTCAATAATTGCAAATTCTGAGGAACCAGAATTTACACAGTATAAGGGGTTGTATGGGTTTATCACCTGACAATATCTGACAAGAGCAGGAACTTTCCTACATGTGTTATGGGAATGTCGTCGGATACAACCGCTCTGGGAGAAGGTAATAGAACTCCTAGGGAAGGCTCTGGAGATAGAGATCCCCGTCTCTCTCACCAAGACTATGTTTATTGGGTGACCAGACACCAATGATAGGACTGTCAAAACACTTGAAGTGGAAAGTGAGAAATAAATAAAGAACATGTGAATTTTTTTTTTTTTAAAAAAAGGAAAACAGTCATGTAAACTACGCAAGAAAACAGATCTGAGCAAACAAATTTGAACTGAGCGTTGACGCCGGCATTCTGAATGTTGCCTTATTGTGGGAGATCGCCCCCTTCTGGCTGGAAGGATTACGTGCTGAGAAATAAGAACTTTTGCTGAGTATTGTGTTGATCATCATCATCATCATCATTTTCCAACGTCTGTACTTGACTTTATGCCCGTACAGACCAACGGGGGTTCTTCCACGCACTGTAGGTGTTTTGCTTCTATTCAAGGTGCAGGTGCGTGTGTTGGTGTGCGTTCACTCTCCGAGCCTCATTTTCTCCGCTGTGTCTTTAAAGCACTACGTGGTCGGTGGTGAAATCGATCCTGAGGAAGGAGGGACCGCTTGGGTTCTTCCAGGGCCTGACCACCACCATCGCCAGAGAGGTGCCTGGTTACTTCTGCTTCTTCGGTGCCTACGAGCTCTGCCGCACCACCTTCGCCGACTACAAGAAATGTGGCAAAGACGACATTGGTAAATCCAAAGTACTCCTTCTTCCCCTGGCACCCCGTGTCATCACATAGCATGTATTAGCATCAGTAAGTCCGTTTACTACTCTCAGTTTGTAGTAATGTCACAGTAGGATGAGAGAAGCGTCTCTAAAGCCGTTGTGTGTGCGTGGGAACCCACTGGCTGTTTAAAGGCTGGAGACAGCGGAGGGAAGTGGGTGTTTTGAAACCAAATAAAGGCATCAGGTCAGTCTGCGACCATTTCAGATAGTAAAAAACCCAGCAGGGTGTTTGTGGCTAATGATCATCACCAGCCTGAACCTTTCAACACGTCTTATGACTATGTACGTACACATACGTCTGCATGTGTATATGAACACGTTTAGTTTCACTAATGCACTTGAACATATTGACTGAACATCCTGGGGCAGATTTCCTTATGGTTGTTGTACGACGTGTGTGTGTGTGTGTGTGTGTGTGTGTGTGTGTGTGTGTGTGTATGGCATTGGCTTGCCAAGGTCTGAAGATGGAAATGGAAATTTCTCTGGCTATATTCTTGCATAGTTAATAGTAATATGTTCATTAATGTACACTGTCCCTTTACCACAGAAATAAACAATACAATTAATTGAATTCATTCAAGCGTTGATTGTTAACTTGCTAGTTAAGTTGCGTACTAGTGTTATCTCACACACACACACACACACAGTATTTTCAAGCAGGAAAGGACACCCTGTCTTATTTTAGACCGAAGGAAGGAATTTACAACAGCTACTGTGACAACAAGTGGTTTGGTAGAAGGTGTGAAACACGTGTCGCTGGCCTTCTAGTCCTGAACGTCCACCGTCCTCACACGTCTCTCTGGACTGAGACGAACTTTTATCAATTGGCCACCGAGCTGGAGGCAGTTGAGGGTCCATGACCTGGTTGTAAGGTTTCCTGTAACACAGACATTTGTGACATAACCATGGTCATGGAGGGCAGGTGGTCACAGATGAACTGGGACCAGCACTGATTGGTCAGAATTTGGCTCTGCCACCAGTGGCCCCACCCCCTTGACACAGGAACAGGGTCCAGATCGGCCACGTCTCACTGAGGATTCCAGAACGATCTCAAGATCTCAGACTGATTGGTGGCCGACTTAAAGTGAATTTTTATCTTCCTACAGAGTGAGGAGAGTTTGGATTGAACCGCAAGGCTGCTGAGGAGTTGTTGTAGTCTGATGGTGGAACCTGGGATTTGGGCTTTAGGCCTGGAGATCACACACACACACACACATACACCTACCCGTGACACACACACACCTACCTAGACTGTAAGTCTCTAATCTCGGCGCTGTCTCCACCAGAGGCCGCCACTGAGACAGCAGCAATGTCTGTTGTATTGAACGTTCTAGTGAACTCTCACGCTGCAGTGGAACACACTGGGATGTCCTCCAATGATCTAATGATCAGTACGTACAGACGTCAAAGCGCACAGATGGGAAGTTCCACACTAATCCAACTGCTGAGCGTCAGCTGTCGTTTACCTTCCGACTCAGTGACTGAAAGCTCCACACAGTTTCTCCCGTGTGACTGTGTCGTTGTAGGTGTGGCCGCGGTCATATTCAGCGGCG
>CAAKHB010004664.1:0-14181 GCA_901007665.1 Aeoliscus strigatus
AACGTAAACCTGAAAAAAGTGGAAACAGCTGGTTAGGTCACCACAGCGATGCGAGTGGCAGTATTGTAGTGTGTTGTATCTGAAGTGAGAGAGGACTCCGAGTCTGGGGCGAGAAAGCACAGGCAGTAAGAGACTGATTATTTAAGTCTGGCTTTTCATCGGCTGGTCCTGACGATGCTCCACTGCTAGTGAGTTATTTGCCAGGACGTGGTAGCTAATGACAGTATGTGACCATGTAAATTCCGGTGTCACATTGAAACTCAGCAACAAAGTTGAACGACCGAGCCACGAACCTTTTTTGATAGGAAGGCTGCAGAGGTGTTCTTCCGCTTCATCTCCTTTTACCTGACAAAGATTGACAAAGATTTAAAGGAAGTACCAGTGTGGCTGCAGGTAGAGGATGATCTGCGTTTATTGCTTTCTATCGCCGCAGCAACTGCCTGTGCTCATCACAGACTCATCGTTGCCACTAAAGTAGAAGTGAGCAAAATAAAATGGCGTCATGGAAAGAGTGATAATGAAAAGCAGTGCTGTGTCTGACACTGATCTGTTCATTATTATTTATTAGTTAATATTAGGAATTGAACATATTGACCAGAAAATGTATCATTTTGTCAAACTGGTGTTGGGACTATTGTTGAGTCTGTTACACAATCTAAGGATGAGTGAACATGTTTTTAAAAAACTGTTGAAAAGAAGTGAGGATATATATATATATATTTAAAAAAAAAAAAAAAAAAGCTTAATATTTAACACAAAGGTGTTAAAATAAAAAAAATAAAATAGTTGTTAAAAACGTATTTACAATTGTTAATTTATTTTCACTGGCAATCAATCCCCACACCTCTCTTGCCCTGGGAAAGAGAAAACATGTCCCTGCCCACCTATCCCTGCCTACAAAATAAAAGCATTACTGAGTCCTCAAATGTACATAAATCATACTAAATATTGTATAATATTAGAAATAATGAATAATAATGAAATAATTAAAAAAGAATAACAACTGTGAAATACAGTCGCCATCATGGGAAGAAATGGTTATATTTATCCAGTGATTTGAGTTGTAAATTTATTTTCCATTTAACTTCACCAATTTTAGATGATTGTAACGCAAAATCACTGAACTTTCCCATTTGCTGAAACACTGGCCTGTGCCTCACTGGGGATTGACAATGACTGCAGGGAGACCGTATCGCTGTTTCTCTGGCACGATTACAATGTTCAAACACTTGCTATATGAACTCAATTTCCATAGTTTTGCTGATGTACACAATGTACGGTGTGTGTGTTTTTTGTTTGTTTTTGTGAGTCCAGGGATTCTTCTTGACTCCTCAGTCAGCTAAGGTCTACAGTCATCAAGTCAAGTGCAGCTTCCATTTGTTTTTACTTTCCAAATGGAGGATTACAGATCTTAACTCAGACAATTTTCTAAACTGGACTTTCAATCAAAGGAGGTACTTATTAAAGGAAGGCCAACGATCTCCATGGAGACAGAGACTTTTAAAACTGGGGGACGATAAGAAACATTTAGTTATGATGCTTCTGTTCAGAAGGAGCAGCGCTTAGACTTAATTATAAGTAAAGGTAAGACCATGATAAGGTTTCTTTCATTAAATGTCCTTTTTTGTGTGCTTCAGTTTGTATGTGTAACGAAGGCTGACATGGACGCTAACTGTTGACAATCAAATTGCGAATAAGCTACAACTGTAGTTTCATGTTTGTAAGTCTGATTGTGACAGTCAGTGCCCCACCAGCTATGAACCTCACCCCATGTCACTGAATAACAAATAGCTCCAACATTGTACTTAGTTCGGTAACAACGTGCGCTGACTTTCATTCGCTGAAAAAACAGAAAAAAGCAAAACGCAATGGTGAGTTTCAGCGCAGAGCTACGAGACAGACCGATGCAGAAGAAGAATTGCTCAGGATGACGTAGGACGACGAAGGAACGTCAGTTCAATGCAGAAGCATCAACAGCGTTTAACTGGTGTGTGTCAGTCCATAGCATCGGCGGACATGGACCACGCCCAGCTGGAGGCGTTCCTCACCGCTCAGACCAGGAAGCAGGGCGGTGGCTGCGTGACGCCTGAACAGGCTGCCGCCCTCTCTCGCTTCTGGAAGAGCCAGCGGGGGCGAGTGAGAGACAGTCTGTGGGCTCAGAGCCGCTGGGGGCGGAGCCTCAGGGGCGTGGCCTGGAGGGTGGACCTGCAAACCGCAGCCAGCCGCGGGGGGGCAGCGCACAGCGGGCCGGTGGCGCTGATGGAGCTGGAGCTGGGTCAGACTGGACAGGTGAGACGCTGCCCCCTGTGGCGGTCTGAGGAGTTGACCTGATTGGTTCTGTTTCCTCCAGGACTCTGAGTTCATGTGTCTGGAGCTTGACGAGGCCCGAGTCAACCAGGTGCTGAAGAAGATGTCCGACATCCAGTCAAGCATTGACGCCATCGTTGACACGTAGCACCGTGGCAAATCACTGAGTCATCGTGTTTGAAGAGATCTCCAATCAGTCAGCTGTTGGTCATCAATCAATCAGTTGGTTCTGTGAAATGCAGGCATCTGAGGTCAAAGGTGACAGACCGCACTGATGGCGATTGAGCCACGAATAAAACAGGTGACTGATTCATCAACTGCTGCCACCTGCTGGTGAAATCAAAGAACTCAAAGAACTCCACTCCTTCAGCCTGGTCACTCGTGTTTGTTGACTGCTTTCATTTTGGTTTTCATTTTCCTGTTTCAAAATGATGTCCCAAACATTCAAAACAGACGTCCAGCTAAATAAAATACATCTCTGTTGGTGGTAATAAGAATTATCACAAATGTATGATTCATTTGATTGTCACAAGGCCAAAATACTATTTACACAAAATGATTCAGCAAGGTACAGCTGCCCACTTTCACATTTTTAAATTTACAGACCTTGAAACACAAACACCACAGAAAATCAACAAAAAATAGTTATAATAATGAAAGCATTCAGATTTGTAGAACATTTCAGGTTTAAGGATTAGCAGACCCATGTTGACTGGACTAACGACTCATCCCTTTCAACTGCAGATACAACATATCATCTGGGGCGGTGATGTCACACAGATGATGTCATCAAAGAAAAGCAGTTGCTCCGTCGGTTAAGGTCCTAATGATAATCTCTGTATATTCAACTGCGCTCAGTTGTCCATCGACACATTTGCTTCTTCTGTCATCATCGGAATGACTCGACACTTTAGAGTTCTCTCTCGTCCGTAGCTGAACGTTGTGTGCCTGACAGTGTGCGCGTTTGTTTGCGTGTAACACAAACTCAAACTCAGTCGAGCCTGCAGGACGCTATCGATGAGCTAATGCTAACAGGCACTAGCATTAATCAGTCACTACTGATTAATAGTCATTACTTAATTAGGAATTATTATTTCAAGACCACAGCCACTCTTGTCAGGAGGTAATGACATTTACAGTACACACAGACTGACATTTCCTTCACCCGACGCACCGATCGCATTTCACCGTGATCTGATCGGTTCGTCGATAGGATCAATCAACCGGCTGATCGAAGTTCCAACATTCCTTCAGTCAGCTGACGGCGTCATGTGAGTCACTCAATTGGAAAAGTGTGATGTCCTGTGTGTGTGTGTGTCTGTGTGTGTGTGTGGCCTCATTCCTTCAGGATTACAGCTGGATATGACCTTGTGCCCAGACAGTTTGTGTTCTAAACTCTGGAACCTTGAAGGGGAACCTGCTCATGTTCCCCAACATTCTTGTGGTTCCTGCGGTGAGTTCTTCACAGACGTCCTCGGTGCTTCCTTCCTCCCGTCACCTTCTTTGTTCCTGTAGATGCTTAGCGAGCGGTGGCTACCAGCTGGCCGGAGCAGCAGGAAGCTCTGCGCTCTGGTGACGCTCTGCGTCTGCGTCCTGGTGGGCGTGACCTGGAACCTCAGTCACTACAGACTGCAGCAGATTCGAGTCCCGTTCAGCAGGTTTTGGCACCAACATGTGGCGAGTGAATCTTTCTGGAACAAGGAGCAGCAACGGCTGGACGTCTTCTACAACCCCATCGCCAATCTATCGGGACGTGGCGCCCCCGGACCTCCACTGGACCCTTGTGAACCCGACCACAGTGTCCTCACGCGGCTCTCTGACTACAACACGTTACCACAGCGCTTCAAGGACTTCCTGTTGCACTTGTGCTGCCGCTCGTACCCGGTGCGGATCGATCCCCCTGCCATGTGCCGGCCCGACCTCTTCCTGCTGATGGTCGTCAAGTCGCAAGTCCCACACTTCGAGCGGCGGCAGGCAATTCGAGAGACGTGGGGACGAGTTGGGGTCGTGGCCCGGCGGTCTGTAGCCACGGTGTTCCTCCTGGGCAACGCCAGCACTGAAGACCACTTCCCTGACCTGCAGGAGATGCTGAGGTGGGAGGCGAAGCTTCACAGAGACGTCCTCCAGTGGGACTTCAGGGACACATTCTTCAACCTGACCCTGAAGGAAGTCCTGTTCCTGGACTGGTTCAGCCAGCGCTGTCCCTCAGCGCGCTATGTCCTGAAGGCCGACGATGACGTCTTTGTGAACACGTTGAGGATCATCGACCTTCTGGAAGGTTTGCCAACGGCCCGGACCAAGAACCTGTTCATTGGTGATGTCATCAGCGGGGCTGTACCTCACCGAGACCAGAACCTGAAGTACTTCGTCCCGGAGAGCGTGTACGAGGGGCACTACCCCCCCTACGCCGGCGGCGGTGGCTACCTGCTCTCTGGAGACTTGGCACTACGCCTGCACAAGGCATCTCGACGCGTAGTCTTGTACCCGATCGATGACGTGTACACGGGAATGTGTCTGGAGAAACTGGGCGTGGTTCCTCAGAAACACTCGGGCTTCAAGACGTTCGGCATCGAGGAGAAACAGCGGAGGAACCCGTGTATCTACAGGAGCTTAATGCTGGTCCACAGCCGGACGCCACAGGAGCTGTTGAAGATCTGGTCCTGGATCATCCGACCTGAACTGGACTGTCAATGACACACACACACACACACACACACACACCTCAGTGAGTCACCAAACAATCCACTGGTTGTTGTGTTGTCCCGTTCACAAAGGATTCATTCAAAACTGTACTGACTGACACTGACTGCATCTGAACACTAAGAGAAATGTAGTTAAATATATTTCAGGACACAACAGGATCTAAAATGCATGACTGTGCATAACATTATATAAATAAATCACAAGTGAAAGAATGTGTTCAACTGATGTGATTATTTACAGCACAATTTAATCTTAAATATTATTAATGTTATTTGAAGATCAAAGTTCTGAGTGTACTGGAGGAACTAGTTCACTGAGCATACTGATAGACAGTGAATGTACTGGTGCATTTTGGATGTATTTATGAATGGAACATGAGCCATGAGTGATCATCAACTGGACAAAATAGACCGGTTGTAACAAATGATTCAGTGAACAAATCTTTTGAACGAGTCTTTTGACTGAGCGAATTCAGTGCACCTAAAAGAGCTGCTTTGCCCATCGCAAATGTGATATTTCACTTAGCATTAGCCTAAATTAGCATTAGCTGATGCTAATGTTTCACACCAATGCAGCGAACCGGTCTGTGAAGTGGAGCGCTGCCCCCTGTTGGACACAAGTGGCACGAGCAGCAGCCTTCAGCTCAATCAGCTCATTGATGAGTTTCAGCTGCTGCTGCAAGAAAGAAAAGTGAAGCTGTGAGGTCACTTCTGGTTTTCACACATTCATGACAATCAATAGACGAACATTTCATGGAAAAATGCAGAAAAACTTCCCCGTAAAAGGTGTCCCGCTCATTTTTCTGCTCATTTTTGCTTTGAACGGTGACGCACAGGTATGTGGAACGTCACCTCGACCAGTGACTGTAACATGGAACTAACACAAGTCTGTTTCCTTCAAGTTGTACAGGGATGAAGCTGAGTCACCAGGTCAGTCGAGTCGTTTCACTTCCTGTTTGTGTTTAGTTCAGCGAGGGTTTATTTGCCATGAACGTGAACCTGACAACTTGGATGTTCCTAACGAGTGTTTTTCAAACTTCCAAGTCTGAAGCAGCAACAGAATTTTACAAAGTCTGAGTGGTTTTAGTGACGTGACGGCAGAACCTGCAGAGAGGTTTGTGTTTCGATTCATTCAGGAGCCACTTTCTTCAGATTATTTCCCCTCTCGGCTTTAGATGTGCACACTGACAGGATAGAGGAGACTGCTGCCATTTGTTGGAGGGCACGTGAAGGCATCAGTGCCCTGTAGAGCCTGTGTGATGTCACATTTAAGCTTCCGTGTTGTGGACCCTCCGTAGTGTACGGCGGTCCTACGTCCTCCCCTATGGAACTCGTCTGTCTGTTACCGTATGTTACCGTACTAACTACAACAACATGACCATTTTCTCTGTGTCTGGGTCAAAAACCTTGTCTTCTGGTCGGTTGTTATCGTCTGTGGAGGTCCATGTAGCCATGACGACTAGTAACATTTCTCTAGTGTGATGTCAGGCGTTAGGAAACGGGTCAACGTTGATTTGACGTAGATCGGGCTTCAGACGTTGACTGCTTGTTGTCTGTCAGAAGTGGAGTCTCCCTCAGGACCGGGACGGGACATGGGTGCGTTCTTCGCCCTGAGGAGCTGCCACCAGCTGCTGCGTGCCGCTGACGGGGAGTTCTTCTCTCCGGACTACCTGTGCTCCAACCCACCGCTGTGGTGCAACTGGAGCATCCAGGCCGATCCTGGGAAGCGGATCCACCTCCAGCTGGAGGACTTCACTGCTGACGACGCCTGCCAGCACAAACAGGACCAGATCCACGTTGACGACCCGGCAGGGTGGCGGGGGGGTCACAGGGTCCTGCAGAAATGCTGGCAGGAGGCCAAGTTCACGTCCACCTCCAATGTGCTGCATGTGGTTCTGCTGGTCGGCGGCTGGCCACGACACCAGTACCGAGGCTTCTATGGGCGCTACCGGACCTTTGGACCGCCGGTGGTTTACGACCCACACCGGACCTTCACGGAGGGGGGTGGCCCCGATCCGGGTCCTTCTCTGGAGCCAGACTCTTTGGATCTGATGTACGACTATGATCCACATGACACCATGAACACTGAGCCCAGCTGGGAGGCCTCAGATGCTGAGGTGGGTGGACATCAAACCCTCGGATTGTTTCTGTGACGTTGTTGACAGACAGGCTCTCAGAGTAAATTTTGGCACATAACTGGTCTCGTGCAATATCTCGTTTTGAGCGGCTTGATCTGGAATCACATACTATGACTCTGCCATTTTTTGGTTTTTTTTCAATTTAATTTTTAATTCCATAGGAATAGATTGGTTTCAGAAAATCAAGAAGAAAAAAATCCTGGACTGTGGACACAATGTCCACCCCCATAAACTATAAATCTATGCAGCCCATGGATCGATGCTGACCCACCTTCAGAATAGCTCAACGAGGGATTTTCTAGTTTAGTTTTAATTCTTAAATGAACAGCAGCTTCTCCTCTTCTTCACCCAGGTGGGCGCTGGGCATCATCCAACCTCTGACAACTACAGCCACGCCCCCTCATTCACCACCACGCCCACCGTGCCCCCACAGGGATCCTCCAGGCCAGAAAGAGCTGGGTCTCATCCAGCGTCTCCACCTCAGCTGGAGGACAATCCCCATCTTCAAACCGCCGACGCCTCCTCAGTCATTCGCCGCAAAGCGAAGGAAGTTCTGACTCGCCCAGGAGACGCTGGCGATCCAGAGGACAAGAACTTGGCCGTTCTCCAACCAGCTGGAGATGGTGGCAACAGGACAGAGTCCTCAAACCAGCTCCTGTTCCACCCAAAAGAAGCAGAGGAGGTCCAGCGGAGTCACCTCCACCCCAGCGTGGTGGAGCCGCTGTGGGACGTCCCAGGACCCAGTGAGTTCAACCAGCTCCACAGTTTGATTTCCTGTGACATTAAAACTCTGCTGAGCTAACTGCTTTGAGTGACACAGAGTGGGCGGAGCTTATACTGCTGTCCAACCCGGCCCCCCCTTTTTTTTTGACAATGCACAAATGTGTAATTGCTGTCCTTTGACTTGTCATGTGTCTTACCCGCAGTAAGATCCAGAAATCACTCTGAAGTCGCACACCTTCCGGGTGGTGAGTACCCAACGTTGTGCACAGGAAATGAATCGCATCACATGTCCACACGGAGACGACCTCAGGCAAAGTTTTTTATCGTTCATCACATGAAGCAGCGTTTTGGAGCGAATACAATGACTTTGAAACAAATCTGAAGACGCTTATGCGTCTACAACAGTTTCCAGTAGTGATGACGTCTTAGTCCCGCCTCTCCCTAAACCCCGCCCCCAGCGGCAGATCTCAGCGTTGTGTTCAGGAGCTGCTCGTAGCAGGAGGAGCGTTCGTACTCTCTCTCCATCTTTGTTTGCATCACATGCTCCGTGTCTCCGTAGCTGTGGTGTGTCTCTGTGGCAGTGCCACTCACAGGCCTGGAGGACGTACTGCAGCGTTTGGCCACACCATTCCATGTTTACTGAAAACCTTTTAAAATCAATTCTGGTTCCATCTCCGTGTGGACGTTTGCTCAGATTCATCCGTACATTCTGTGGTGAAACATTTGAACCTGTTTTCGGGACGACCACTGTCGTATCGTATCTATGAAGATTAATTCCAAAAATGACGCGGGACAAACTGTGCTCCGACTCCGCCGGAACTTTATTCAACACCCACACACCTGAAGCCCCGTATGGTTAGCCACATCACGTGACCCCCCCACACACACACACACACCGTCATTGATAACACATTCAACATGCAAACTTATGTCCTATTAACAATTTTCAACTTGCAAGATAACACTCTGTTTACAACATTTAAACTGAAATCATTTCCACTGAGGAGTTAAGAATTTTTTTTTCAATATCTTGAGTTAGTTTTTATCTCAGTTGGTAGTGTGCTCCATGTTCTCCTCGACAGATCACCTGTTCGAAGTGTCGGTGGAGGTGAACTTCAGCCGGGACGTGGACAAGTCGTGGGACGAGCAGGCCAGGTCCCTGATGAAGCTAATAAAAGCTATGGTATGTTGTTGTCTTCTGATGGTTTCACTTCTTGTTCCAAGTGCCGTATTCTTCCTGCAGACGTGTCATGTCAGCCACGAACACGTGCAGCAGCAGAGGGCGCTGTTGCTCAGTTGGTATTGGAGGAGACACCAAACATGTGCTTGTCGTCTTCTCACAGATCAGTAAAGAGCTGGAAGCCGTGGTCATACCAGCGTCCATGAGCTCCAAAAGAATCAAAAGGTCTGTGATTGACGGCCTCAGTGATGTGAGCAGAGCTGAACCAGCTGAATGTTCAACAGAGGAACGTTTCCTTCGCTCCTTTCCATCCCTCTGTACTTGTAGGATGGACATTAGAACTATCCATGGCAAACACTGTGTGTGTGTGTGTGTGTGTGTCACAGGCTAAGAGCAGGCGTGTTGTATATCATCTGGCTGACCGTTGGCCAGCAGTCCGACAGTCCACAGTTCTACAGGTCCGTCCATGCGGCGTTGCAGAGACTTGTGGATATGACCATTCATCTCGGTGGAAACCACCGGAAGGCTGTGATCGTTTCCGTGTCCACTGGAGGTACGACTCTGAGGATTGGGTCTGTTTGAGCAGCAGCAGCACCGTGTTCTCCCGTTTCAGACGTGAACGAGTGCGGCAGCCAGATGGCGCTGTGTGACGCTAACGCCGACTGCGTGGACGAGTTTGGTTCATACTCGTGTCACTGCAGATCAGGATTCCAGGACAAGTCTCATCTGGGCTCAGGGGGGACAACGTGCGTGGACATGAAGACTCCAGGTGAGAAGGAACAGACGTCGGACATTTGTGGTTTTCAGTTGACAAACATGCGGTGGATCGCTCTTCTAAAACTGTTTATATCTGAATGCTCAACGTACGTTAAGGTCCAAAACACTGGACTGGCTACAGATGTGCTTTTACTGCAAGTAGAACAAGTGAAAGTATGACCTTCACTGACAGTGGAACTGTTTGAATCCTTCAAGAGTTCCATCTGATGACGTCATCGCTGGGGTTGAACAAACTCACTGAGAAAATATTTCGGTACAAACTGTATTATAACGTCCTCAGCAGGAACTAAATACTGTGAAAATACTTCATGTCACATCTACAGCTGTAGGGGGCAGCATGGAGTAAATATGGCAGTACAGTCAGTAGTTAACCCTTTAACGCTGCTGATACATTGGCGCTAGCATGTATTGGAGTACCGTCATTATACCAGATGACTATTTGCGCGATAAGTTCCTTAAACCTAAGAAGTTTCACGTCACAAATCCAATTAGCGGTCATTACGGTAATGACTTGCCAGCTTCCGGCAAAAGAGTGATGGGATTACCGTAATGACAGGTACATGACTGTCGTCAACGTTCAGGAACCTCCTTCCCTTCTTCCCGTCTTCACACGACGTCAGGGAACAGAATGACGCTTGTCAGCTTTCAGGAACTTTTGTTTCCTTACCGTACAGCACTAATAGTCCTGTAATTATGGTACACTGCTAGCACCGATGAGTCTGGGGATACCGTTGGTGTTCAAAGGTTATTCTGCACTAATTCCTGCTGAAGTCAAAGAAGGACCTTTTCTTTGACACCTGCTGAGCATGTACCTGGGACTCTGACTTCCTGTTTTCCTCAGGCTGCAGCTCGTCTCTGTCAGCGGAGACCAAAGGCGTGTACGTGCTTTTCTTCCTGCTCAGCTCGCTCGTGCTGATGCTGCTGGCGGCTGCCTGCGTGCTGGCCCACCGCCACCGCAGTGGGGCCTTTCTGGTCCGCTGTCAGCACAGTGGCACTCCACCCGACCACGACAACAACAACAACAACCACCACCACCATCACCACCACCCTGCTGACGCTGACCTGCCCCCCCCACCGCCGCCCACCCGCGGCCCCAGAGACGGCTGGGGCCAGGGGAAGGAAAGCAGCCTAGCTGTGGATCTGCCGCTGCTGCGCTTCAGCTCGCTGCTGCCGCCGGACGGCTATGTGGATCCACAGGAGAAGCTGTGAGGAGCGTCTGTCCAAATGTTTTCACCTGAACCAGTCTGCTGAGTAAAGTCACAAACTTCAGCTCTGTGGCGCCATCTGGACTCATTCAAACAGGTCCATGTCAGGAATGTCTGTTCCACATCAAAATATTACATCTGATGTAATAAACCTTTTTTTTGTTGATTGTTCCACAACTCCAGCGTCTGAATATCAGAAGTTTAAATAATTCAAGTCTTTAATTCAACAAACTGATTTTGTTTCGGTCTGTGGAAAGAAATTTGAGACCCTGAAGGAAACGGAGGAACGTGATTGTCGATGGACAGAAAACCCACTGATGTCCGATGTCCAGTTGTAGGCGCTACAACATCCAGCTCCACACGTCCAGTTCACTCGGAGGCTCCTCAGTGCAACCGCTTATCGACACCTCACGTAAACTACTGTCGTTTCTATAGCAACGGGTTTGATGTACTGTAAAGCAGAACGACACAAGAAACCCACTGGAGAACTCTGGAGTCCTCCTGGAAGCTTTGGTCTGGACTTGACTTCAAATAAACATGAATTTCAGCACAAACGTGGCAGGAAGGACAACATGGTTCCAGCGGTTTGAGGAGTCGATAGAAAGCGTCTGCTCTGTATGCTCCACACATCCAGCTGGAGATTCTCCAAGGACGTAGTCTCTGGGCAACCGCCTGCCGCTGGCGCCCCCTGACCCCCCCAATGGGATGTGGATCCATGTTCCACACTCACCTTCGTGCCGCTGAGCTCGAGGACACGCATACACATTCTCCACCCTTCAAGCTAAGCATCACCTGCGGGGCGCTGTCCTCCGTAATCCGCTGCACTGTGTGAATGTCCTGTTGTTATCTGCTGAGTTTACATTTCTTTCCCTCGCTGAGTCTTCACACCGAATCATTTTTTATGTGTGTGCGTCACACCCAGTCCTTTAAGTCGCCTGGTACACACCGGTATGAAGTACCAGCACTTCTAGATTTTAGGCCCTGGCGAGCTGGGGCTTCACAGTGGGTACAGAAAGTATTCAGACCCCTTGAAATGTTTCACTCTGTGTCATTGCAGCCATTTGCCAAAAACAAAAGTTCATTTTATTTCTCATTAATGTACACTCAGCACCCCGTCTTGACAGAAGTAAAACAAATGTAGACATTTTTGCAAATTTATTAAGAAAAACTGAAATATCACATGTTCATAAGTAGTCAGACCCTTTGCAGCGACATTCATGTTGAACTCACATGCTGTCCATTTCTTCTGATCCTCCTTGAGATGGTTCTGCTTCTTTCTTGGAGTCCAGCTGCGTTTAATTAAACTGAATGGACTGATTGGGAAAGGCACACACGTGTCTATATAAGACCGTACAGCTCACAGTGTATGTCAGAGCAAATGAGAATCAGGAGGTCCAAGGAACGGCCCAAGGAGCTCAGAGACAGGCACAGATCTGGCCAAGGTTACAAAAGAATTTCTGCAGCACTCAAGGTTCCTGAGAGCACAGTGGCCTCCATGATCCTCAAATGGAAGAAGTTTGGGATGACCACAGCTCTTCCTAGACCTGGCCGTTCAGCCAAACAATCGTGGGAGAAGAGCTTTGGTAAGAGACGTAGAGAAGAACCCAAAGAGCACTGTGGCTGAGCTCCAGAGATGGGAGATGGGAGAAAGTTCACCCTTGGTTCAGCAGGAAGTCAGTCACTCGGCTGGCCTGGGAACGCCTTGGAGATCCATTCTGTCTTACATAGTGAACCAAACTGTGTTTGGGTAATTCAAAAATATCTTTAGAATCCTCTGTAAGCCATGATTCTGACAAGGCCATTATAAAAATATGATGTTTAAGTGAAAATAAATAGTGAAGGAATTGGTCATAATTAGTGGAAAGACATCTCATATTAAAATGAAAATGAGAGAATTTCTTAGTAGGGATAGAATTACATAAGTCATTAAACCGGTTTTCATTGTTAAAAACGCAGAGGTTTGAAGCATCAAATGATGAAAAACAAAAGGTCTGGGTCAGCATCAGGACTGTAAGAATCACTTGTAGAGGTGTTCAAGGGCTGAAAGGTCTCACCTTCAAAATCAGATTTGTTGTGGTCCACAATGAGTATTTAAGAGAATAAAAGAAAATGTGTGACTAAGGAATGAAGGTAAATATGAAAACCTGGTGGTGGGAACTAGTGATCCAGAGTCTGAGCGTTAGCCCTCCTTCGTTGTGGGTACTTCTGGGAGGTGAATGGACGGTCAATTTGTCATATTTCAAATATGCGATGTCACCTCTCTCTCTGGAGCTGCTTTCGTTTCTGGGAGAAGTTGCTTTCTTCTTTGCCGAACAGCTTCAGGAAAGTCCTCATTGATGAAGATGCCTGAGCCCTCCAGGATTTTAGCTTTGTCCAGAGCAGCAATCTTGTCTGACCACAATGGGCCTGGGCCTTTCTGATGACACTGTCTGAAGATAGAGTTGGAGTGGGGGCCCACATGTGATGCAGTTGTAATTTTTCACTCAAGAGCTTTTTCACTTTTTCTCAGATTCAGAAAGTTTTTCCCTCACAAACTCCTTAAGGCCACCCACAACAATATTATGTCATTTAAACTCCTGCAAATTGTGTCCACGTCTGTTCTGGCCTCACTGCAGTGCTGCAGGACAGAGATTTGACAGAGAGTTGACAGGTCTTCGGTCCTCTTGTTTGAAGAGTCAACAATGATGTGCACACAAGTCGTGAAACTTTTCTCCTGTTGTACAAGCAATGATCCAACAACAGCCTCCTCCATTGCTGCTTGAGGACTTGAAACTCTTTGTGATCTTAAATGACACAAGTATTTCAATAACACGTTTTTTTTTTTCATTTCGGAAATGTGGAAGTAGTGGAGCCAGATCTTGCTGGGTTAAATCGTAGGCAACTGGACTTCTGGTTTACTTGAAGACGTTTCTCCACTCATCCGAGAAGCTTCTTCAGTTCTGAACTGACTAGTGGGGAGTCCTGCTACTAATACTAAGTTGGGTCATTACCTCACACAAAGGAGTGTTGGTATCTGGTCCCCCTCCCTGGCTGTCGGTCGTCTGAGGGTCGTTAAGTCGTTAGCTTACCTGAAAGGGGGGTGAGTTTTGGGTCCCCCAAGTCATTGTAGCAACTCAAAATGATTCTCAGTAGTTTATGTGGCCCCCACG
>CAAKHB010004665.1:14405-39084 GCA_901007665.1 Aeoliscus strigatus
TCAGATCTGTTCTTCTAGGACTGCGCGCACGCACGCACGCACGCACTGCAAACACTGCAAACACTCAGTTTGGAGCGTTCTCCCGTTGTGACGGTCACACTTGAGTCATATTTAAGTTAAGACTTAAGTCGTGTTGCTGCCCCCCCCAGAATAGAATCTGGGTGAGATTAACATCAGGAGTAACTGGATTACTGAGGCTGGTGTGTGCACCTGCAGGTCTTTAAAGGTCCGTTCCCACCATGGAAGGAGCTAGAATCAGTCGGTCTAAAGGGGGCGTCAGTGACGGACTGAACTCATGTTTGGACTCTTCAACAGCCGTTCATAGTTCGTCCATCCTGTCCTTTGAAATCGTCCGTCTTACTCTGATGATGTCATGTGCTCACCTGAAGAACCTCTGCAGCCGTCAGAGGTTTGTCCGACACGACAGGAGCCTTGTTTCTCATTTCCTCCACCTACAACACACGGTTAAAAGCGAAGATGAGACCGACCCGGGGATGTGATCGCGACGTTAGCTCAAACGTGTAAACAGGGTGGTTGTCAGCGAATCAATGCCTCAGACCGCCTGTCATCATCAAGATCATTAGACACAGATGTGAAAAGTGCCTCGTCGGATGCTTTAGGAGTGTACGGACCGGTCTGTCCTTGATGATGAGAGCAGGGTCCGTCAACATGTCAGTACTGACTGAAGCCGTGTTAGTTCCTGTGTTCTCCGCTGGAGGAGCAGCAGCTTTCTGCAAAAACAACGACAGCGTTGTGATGTTGCTCTTGCTAAAAATGAATGGGCAACACTGTTCATTTTATTCAGGTTTGCTGCCACAAGTGTACAGAGCAGCAGCAGCAGCACTTGGCCGAATGCGACGCTGGAACTTGAAGCGTCAGTGCACAAACACGAGGCATGAACTCTGTCTGAGTTTTTGTAAATTTTGTAAATTAAGAGCTCATTGTGGGGGAAATGTAAGTCTTTTCTACACTAGTTTTACAGACCAGTGGATGTATTTATGTCATTCAAACCATTTAACAGGAGGAATGTTAATCCAGGTATGTGTTCTCTAATCTGTACAATTAAGCGCCATAAGAGATTAAAACGGTCAAACCTCCAGTTTGGGAACAGGTGGGATGACTGGGGGTTTGGGCTTCAGGTCAGTCAGGTACATGGCTCTGGAGAGCAGCAGCAGAGATGGAGGAACGTTCTCCTTCAGGTGCAGGTCCAGCCACTAGAGCCATCGCAGAGGAAGACAGGTCAACGTTTGGATCGATCCAAATTAAAAAAAACACACTACAATGATATACAATGTTAAGGCAGTGTAAAGTAAACAGATGAAACAGCTTTTCTGTTCATCATAAATACTATTTATGCACTTTCTTTTATTTTTGAAGCCAAGATTCTCTCAAACTCACCTGCTGCAACTGCTGACGTAGCTGGTCTGAGGTCAGACCCAGAGACCGCATCCCTCGACTACGACACGCTGCCTGGAGCTCGGACACACTCATAGCTGCCACGCCCTCCGCTGCTATCATCTGAAGAGAATTTGTAAAAGTTAAAAACGTTGTAACAAATACGAGAAGAGATGGGAGGAGGACCAGAAAAGCCCAGGATGTTAACGTGATACAACAACAAAGTCCTCAGTCCTCACCTCGTCGTCTGACTTGATGGTCCGGAGTTGCATCATCAACTGAAAACGCAACAGGTTGTTGGTGCCGATGGGCTGCAGCTCCAGCAGCTTGCACAGTGCCACCAGCTGGGGGCGCTCCAGGTGCTCCAGCGTCAGCTCGTCCTCAAACAGCTTTGAAAAGCGGACGATGTCCTTTGTGCTGGGCTGCTCGCCTGTGCCCCGCACCTGTCAGAGACACCAGGACGGTGGGTTGGGTGTGTGTGTACGGCACCAGGACACACAAGTAATGCAGTATAGCAGGTAAGATACAAAAAATTGATCTCCACTAGTGGAAATATCGTTTTCCTCCAAGAGTGGATGCTGTTTGCTTTCACGTGACGATACAGGACGGAGACCTGGGCGACAATGTACCTGCTGCACGTATGTGGAGAAGCGCTGCGTCTCATCCTCTGTCTGGGCCTTGGCTTTGTTCCTCCGAGCCATCTCAGCGATGGTCTCCTGTAGAAACTTGGCGAGTTCCAGCTTAGCAGCCAGACCTTTCTTCTGCTTCTCCTCCTGCACCAACCCATAACAGATACTGTTGAAACGGAGTACTCCGAACACAGATGCAGTGTGATTTAATCATGGAAGGTGCTTGATGGCTTTTCACTTCTAAAAAATATTTAAAATACACATAAATATATGGGCGACACAGTGGTACAGTGGTTGGCACTGTCGCCTCAGAGCAAGAAGCTGGTTTGATTCCTGGTCTGGGATCTTTCTGTGTGGCGTTTTCATGCTCTCCCTGTGTCTGCATGGGTTCTCTCCAGGTACTCCAACTTCCTCCCACCTCCAAAAGCATGCTGAGCTCCGAAACCGGAGAAAGTGTGAGAAGATGAATGAATGAACGAATACATACATTTTTCTGGACAAAAATACAGAAGATGTGAAGTTGTAACAGAATTTAGCTTGTGGATGTAAGTGACTGGTGTACTGCCATTTTAAAAATAGAAATCTACTTGCTATGATCATTCTAAAACCATTAGACCATTTCCAGCATTACAGTCAATGTCATGTCTCCTCTTCTAATTTGGATGGAGTACTTTGCTACCATGGTTACGTGTTTTTCCATTCCTATGTTCTTCCACGTTCTTAACACCTCTGTGCTGCTCCAGAAGTACAAGGGCATATCTGTGACTCACTCAGCCGTGACCATCGGAGAGGACAGGCTGACTGGACCGAGAACACAAACCTGCTGCTTTCACTTCCCCGAAGTTGATAAAATAGTAAATAAGACAAGTTCAGGATTCAAGACATGAACTATAAAACAATTGTCAAACCTGGTGGTTTGACAATTGTTTTAAAGTGCGTGACAGCTTCCAACTTCCAACAGTTGCTTAGATAAGATAAGTCATCTGTCTGTACAGCAGCCGTATCAGACGTTACATAATCAGACTGAACCCTGAAGAGGGCAGTCAGAGAGTGAATGCATGTGTGTGTGTGTGTGTGTGTGTGGTTTCTACATGCCTTTTTGGACTCTGTCTCAAAGGTGGAAGGCAACATCTCTGGGAAGAGCTTGAGGAAGACGGGAAGAAGGAATTCCATGAAAGGAACGATGATGAACACCATGAAGGGCACCAGACGGAAGAGGTCAGCGCAGGTCCTCATCAGCTGGGAACACAGACATGTTCACATGTCACTAAACGTGGCAACTATCAAAGTATCATCTAACATTTTTAGAGGTGTGCCGACAATCTGATTGAGGTGACAGACAATATTGTTTTAGTTTGGAATGTGCAGCCTTCATACTCATGCTGCTGGCTCAGAGCAGCAAATTATCAGCAGGTCACACACTCAAAGTATGACCTTGGAGGACCAGTCCATCTGACTGGTGTCATCACTCCACACTCTGAAGAACTAGAATCTGCACAGGAAGCGTGTTCATCAATATGAAACAGAAATACATAGCTATCACAAATTCATTTTGAGTACAATCTGTGAGGCACCTGTAACACGCGGCTGCACACCCACGCTTGCTCACACTTGTTACGACCTCAGAAGCGCATTCCTCACCGACATGTGAAGATGTGGAAAACACTCCAAATGAACTGTTAAACCATAAAATGTTTGACTGATTATGACCCAGAGCAACTGGGACAGGAAGCCACAATAGGGTGACTGTTGTAGTGTCTCTTACGACCAGACAAAGGCACCTGACATACATGTAAGTATGACCTGAGGGCATCAGGGTTGACTTAGCCAACTCAGGCATCAAGCGACAAGCCAGACAGAGAGGCCTTCTGATGTTTGCTAAGAATAAATAACACCGATAAATAACACCGGCTCAGGCAAAAAAAAAAAAAAAGTCGGAAAGACATCAGTCCACAAAGTCAGAGTGTTTCAGACTCTTTGTTTAGTTGCTCATAAAGAAGGTATCAAGAGTGTTTCTGGAGGGGGCGTTTGGCGTCTTGTCGTTCAGAGTAGACTATGTATGACACCCTCATCATCATTATTGATCATCATCAAGGGAAAAAGGGTTATGCTAGCTATTTCAAGTGTTTCTTTCGCTTCATTTTGATGATTGGAACTTATAGCTAATGGACACCCAAAACTCAGTATCTCAGAAAATTATAATCGTAAAAATTAAAAAAATAAACATTTGAAATATATTTGTCTGTGTGTGATTAATCAATATGTAAAGATGCGTTTCACTCTTTGAATTGATTTACTGAAAAAAAAACAACAACAACCTTCTGATGATATTCTAATTTACTGAGACGCATCTGTATGTATTCAGTGTTTCTTTTGTTTCTATTGTGTTTCTTACCCGTCGCCGTTCCCTGCGTGTGAGGATTTGACCATGCAACAGCCTCCAAACCATCCTGCCTGCAATATTGATGTCAATGCCCAGTAACCGGAAGCCATTGTAGTAATGCTTCAACTCATCCACAATCCTTTGATGCAGTGCCTTCTTCACGACGGCCCTCTCCTGCACTGAAGGGACGGCAGCAGGGGTGGGAGACGATGGAGGTTGGGTTTGAGCTGCAGCAACAGCAAGCAGCAGCAGCAGAATCTTTTTTTGCTCCAGGTGAGGAGTCCTGGGCAGAGGAGGAGGAGGTCCTGGCATCGTCCTGCTTTACATCTTGCAACCAAACACGTGAGCTGTGCAGAGAGCGGGCGAGCAAGGCTGAGCTGTGGCCACGGCCGAGGTGGTGGCCTCGGTTACAGTGCGGGTAGCCATAGCGGGAGTGTCTCAGTGGGTATATTGACGAAATGAGGTGGGTGGGGGCTCCATGGAGATATGCTCTGGAAGACAGAGAGGAGCAGCTGTGCCTCTTGGAGAGCAAATATGATCCCCTGGTGACAGCGAGAGAAAAATGTTTATATATCACATAATGCAGTGCAAAACACTTCCTACAAAAATACTGCACTGTAAATGATGGCTGTCAGATGTTTGTTGTAACATTTACAGTCCTTCATTCATAATTTTCTTAGTTACAGTTACTTAGTTAAAAGCAACATTTGTATGACACATTTCATACTTAATGCAACGACATTTTATTTCACAAGACCAGTTCTTAGGGCGTCCCCAAGAGTACCCTGATACACATTCTGTCACAACTCGTGATATTAAACTGGAGTTTTCAAACAAATTAATGCAAATAAATAGAATGACTGATGGATTGATTTCCCATTGCCAGTACAAATTCTAAAGCCGGTATGATGTAGAGGCGTCTCAAGCAGATTCACAGATCAGAGTTTTCTTTGGTCAACTTGCACCAATGCTCTGGTTGTACATTATCTTTACACCGTGACAAATGTTGCCCCACTTGGCCACTGTGTACACTTGGCTTGTAATAGACAGACAAACGCATTAATTTTAGATTACACGGTGTACAGGGCAGTTTTAAATTTATCTCAATTACACTTACATAAGATTTCCAGCTTAACGATTAACGAACGGAATTGGCAGAGCAGAACCTTTGTCATCTAAGCATCACTCCTAAATTGTTCGTGTTTCACCAGATTGCAGCTTTGTTTTATAGTGGATAATGGAAAATGAAAAGGTGACAATGAAAATGAATTCAACCTGACTTTTACTCAACTAGAAGGTGATCATGCGTGTCAATCTACTTCTCAAGATACAACAGCTGACGGCTTATACTGCCTGTCTTAGTACCCATTTCTTAGAAACTTTTGTATGTTCTCTTTCACCCTGAAATTTCCTTTCTCAACTGTCACACCAGCATCCATCAAGTTTCTCCATTCAGCAGCTGCTTCGAGGAAACATCCTTAAGCTTCAGAGGCACCATACATTTGTGTAACAGGTTCACGTCTTGTCTCTAGTGTAATGTTTCCATTAAGTACAACATACTTCAACAACTATCAGCTAAACTGCCATACATGCTTTGTCTAATTAAAAGGTCAAATAAATTTCAGAGCACTCATCCTTCACCAGACAAGTTTTCTACTTCAATTTGAGGGCCTGGATTACGTCTGAGATACAGCAGACTGCGAAGACTACTGAAGAGCTGCTACTCCATTAGCAGTGTTATTCTACTATAAGGCAGTGAGGACCACAGCAGTTACATAGGCTCCTTTCATGTTCAACCAAGTCATGGGATGTAGTAGATATTTACTGCAACAAACGCTAGGTCAACAGGGGCACTGTACTTTAGCACCACAGGTTCCACAGACTGACACACTTCAACATGTTTGTTTGAAAATAGCAACTTGCATATCCTTACCTTGATCTCGTGACTGCAAAGAGCACCTGGTGGCTAAACACTGCCATTGCAGGAGTTTTTCTACAGTTTTTCTGTTGAGTAAATACAGAGACAGTTAAGGCAGCGTGCCGGTGTCTGGTTCGAATTCCGTCGTCTAGCACAGATAAAAGCAGACTGGATATGATCTGCATATCAGCACTGTGTTTAAATGAGGCATATGACACGCGCAACTTCCACCCAACCTGTGGCGTTAGACTGAGGATTCATCATACTGTGCATTGTGACTGAGTTAACGTTAGCATAGTCCGTTCTCATGCAATCAACACAGTCCAACACTCGATACTGAATAATGTGCTAGCCGGTAACATTGAGGTATTCTATTGAATAACAAATACGATATTCACATAATTTAATTTACAAACTCCAAAAAGCAAAATTACCAGATGATCGTTGCTGTTAAATAACTCGGCGTTTAAAACAATTCCATACAAATATGAATACAATCAATAAACATGAACCGGGAGACATCTTCATTCCGGTTGCCTTGTCATATTGTAGGTACTGCGAGTAGCTGAGTTGGCAGTTGAGTTGGCCGTTGGGACGGCATCGTGCAAAGTTTACTACTAGCATATAACCTAGCTAGTTAGCCTAGCTCGCTGTTAGCTAAAGCTAGCTAGCAACATGGCGAGCCCACTAACCTCCAGCGTCAATGACCCAGCTATGGCTGCTGGCTGGGCGTTGCAAGGCTTCTCGGAGAGACGTAAATGATATATTCCATCCTCAAAAAGCAGGTACGGCAAAGGGCTGCGACAAGAGGAAAGGCTGGTGCGATGACAACCCCATCCACGCTGCGCCTATACTTATAAAACCGCCTGTAAACGCGTCGTGTATCCGCCGCTGTCTGTCGACTCGTCAGGTCGCAGCTGCACTGTGAGCTGAGGTGACGTCACAGCTGTGGACGCGGCTGTGGAGGCGCGCGCACCCACCAAAGATTGTGCATGTTGGTCAAGAGCAATCACGCGACTGGGGAAAAAGTTTCTCTGTACATGTGGGCGTTTCCATTTTGATTTTTGTCGAACTTGTTCAGCATGTTTTGGAACAAATATAGCACATGATAAATATATATTTATATTTTATGTTCCATTGGTGTTACCATGTTTTTGTGTTGGATTTGTGTCAGTGTTAACCACTGCGCAGCGGTAAGCACTGTTGCCTCAGAGTAAGGAGTTCTCCCTTTCGATTCCTGCCCTGGAATCTTTCCGTGTGGCCTTTTCGTGCTCTCCCTGTGTCTGTGTGGGTTCTCTCCGGGTACTCCAGGTTCCTCTCACCTTGGAAAGCACGCTAAGGTTAGATGGTTACTCTAAATTACCTATAGGTGTGAATGTGTGCACACGTGGTTCACGAGGTGTGTCTAATCCAGATGTACCCTACCATTCGCCCACTGACGGCTGGAATCAGTTGCAGCGTAACTGCGACCTGTAACCGGAGCAAGCAGGAGATGACAAACAAAATGTTGTGTTTTTTCTTAAAAAGATGCTGATGACACTGTTGATTTTCTTTTCTTTTTCCTTTTTTTAAATCAAACATTCATTCTGGTGTTTTTTTAATCTATGGTATTGATGTCCATGAACCCAGACTGGAATTGCAGAGATGGAACGACAAATTAAACAATACAAGCAAGTGGATTTTATTCTGAGACAATATTGCGACCTGCTGACAGAGGTTGGCCATTAGTATTGCTCACACCTTGCTTGCTAAACCTGTATTTTACCTCACAAAGTGCAGGTCACTACATTGGTACCTGCAGCTGTCCTGAAAACATCCCAGAGTAGTCAAATGTCTCACCCTAACATCCTCCACAGCTTCAATGACCCACTTTTTTTTTAACAGGTCTCAACAACCAGTTTGCAGATGGACCATCTATCCTCCAGTGGCACAGCTCACGCACTGTGGACTACAGTGAAGTTTGCAGGAAATTGGAGCTGAGCAAGATGTCTGTCTTTTTTTCCCTTCTCGTCTCAGGCACAGATCAGGAGAGAAAGCGTCTCTAAGCCAATCAGACACGTCGATGCAAACTACAGCGTCTGCATCTTCTCGGGGTTCTGTAAAAACACATCAAAACAACCCTTTAAAGCTGTTACTAACATCCATTACGACATCTCATCATTATATTCTTTTAGCTCATCACACATGCATTTTCACTTTTATCGCGGGATTTTTGCACTCATCTTTGAACTGTATTTTCTTTTTTTTTTTTTTTGAAATCCTACTCGGTCCTGTTGCAAATGAATTATTGGTAAACTAGTGCAGGAGCGCTGCCGTGCACCCTCCCACCCACACACCAACCCACCCCTTTCTCTCCCTCCAGTGTCTGCTCGTATTTGAAGTTGACCAGGGGCCTGCATCCAGTTGTAAAAAGCCACTACTTTGGTTGAGGCAAATTGAAAGGACTGCACACAGGATGGGCGAGAAATGAGCATATGTGTTGTTTAGTAGGAGCAGCTCCAGTCCCCACATTGAAGAAGAGCCAAGCTTTGGGATTGGGTAGCGACCAGATAGCGTAACATCCCCCTCCTCCTCTCTGTGGAGAATTGCGTTAAAACGAAAAAGGAAAAGGCCTGCGCTTTATCAACATCACAGGATTATTTTTTTTTTCATTTCCCCCCATTATTCTCCTTGCCCTTACATTAAACGAGGACGCGTTGCTGGTTGGTGTATGTGTTTAGAATGGGACACGCTGAAGGTAGTGACATTTTTATTTCCCTGCATTTCGCGACTCGGCGTCAAAATGTGTGCTGCCCCTTTTCCCTCTCCTGTTGTAGCGTGTTTGCAGTAGCCCAGCTGTCGATGCATGTTGTTCTCCTCTCCTCTGGCCGTGCACCGATTATTTTCAATCGTAGTCTATTTCTTCTCAGACACATTCCCCCCAAATCTACAATGATGGAGGGATAATCACGCCAGACAATTTGATTTAAAGGGGCACAGGCAGCCATATTGGCAATGTAGCGTTAGCTTAGCCTTCATTAGCTCTCCCTTTCATCTCCTTCCATGTGTGATGTGCATAAACAGGCCATATGAAACACTACGCGTGTATGTGTGTGTCGTACAAAATAGCTTTAAATGGTTTCTTGTGTGTTTTCTACAGGTCCTAGCGATTAGCGTTTCCTCCAAAACGAGCAATTTGAATTCATGAAGCTTTTAAGCTAACACCGCGGCAAGCTATTAGATCAATCAGTTTTTGTCTGCGCAGTCCCATTTTCAATCAAACCACTCATTTGAAGGCTGATCTTTATGTTTGACACACTGCATATGGATCCCAAATGCTGTGTTTTATTGGCTGGATGTGGCCAGTGGCCGCTGGATGGCTCCTTTATGGATGTTTACATCACCGCTGTGCAGCTTCCTCAGTCTGCTCACATGCAGCTTCTTCAGCACCTTTAACCCTGATTGTGAATCATACAAACAGTACATCTATCTGTGTGTGTGTGTGTGTGTGTGAGGGGAACACACACTGGAATCTGCTCCTTGTTTTGTTTGTGATTATGGGCCACCATGTTTTTTTTGTTTGTTTTTTTTTTTTAAATATAAATACACCGTGGAGGGAAACCAAGTGGAGGCCACAGCACTTAGCAGTCTGTGTTGGGTCATTTCAACTCATTTACAATCATCAATGGGGTTTCTGGTGTATAATTAGTCCTTATTTTAACTGTCATCATATCAGTCTTGTTACTGGATGAAACTTTTTATTTTTACATCACAGATTTGGTAATACAAGGGCAGGAAATGGCTATATTTCTGTCAGAATTTGTCTTCAGGCGTTTGATCGTATTGTATTCCACCAACATATTATTTATATTCTGGTGGTGTAAAATCCTGACTGACTAGAAAAACGGGAAATATTTATTGTTGGAAGGTTTCAGCTGTTTGAGATGGCAAATGTTCAATGTCAGCTAGCAATTATTATTATTAAGAAACATGCATCACTAAAGCACAATAAATGATTAAATGTAAGTGCAGGTGCTGTGTTTCTAAAATATTTCTTGAACAGTGCAGATAAAGACAGGCTTGACTTAAGAGACAACATATCAAATGTCCCTGAACTTTCTTGGTGTATACGCATACCCGGTTTTCTAGTTTGGTTAGTGAAGCTCTATCTATCATTTCACACAGGACATAATGATTTTCAAATGACTATTTCCCTAATATGTCATTTCACCGTCTTTTTCAACAGGTCCAGTCAAAGAAAAAGACAGTTAAGGATGCAGGAGCCCAACAATGGATTTCTCCTTCTCTTTCATGCAAGGGATCATGGGAAATACAATTCAGCAACCCCCTCAGCTCATTGACTCAGCCAACATCAGACAGGAAGGCACCTGTGACACCGGCAGTGACCCGGGCGAGGATGGTGGTCCCTCCTACGATGCAACCCTGGATGCAGAGTTTTCCTACCCGCCGTCGGCGTCAGAGGACATGCCGCATGTGTCCAATGGCTACCCGCCGGGTCTGGGCATGTACGAGCCACAGGCCAAGTTCTCTATGTACTCGCAGTTCCCCAACGGCTCGGCTAATGGCTACGGGGCCATACGCAGCTTTGGAGAACACGGCCACTTGCCAGGGGAGGGCACAGTCCTGAGAGGCCCAGGTCTCCAGGAAAGACCCCTGTCACCTGTATCTCCGCCGCTGCCCACGCACCACCCACACCTCCACCACCACCACCACCATCACCCCCATCACCAAGCACTCCACTTCCACTCAAACCCACCTCACATCCAAACCCACCCACATAGCCCTCCACCTCTGCCCCTGCCCTTGCCCCTGCCCTCTCAGCACCACCTGCCCCACACACCTCACATCATGACCCACACCCTCCCACCTCCTCCCCCTTTACATCTGCCGTCCTCCAGCCCTCCTCCCTCCCTCGTGGACAGTACCCCCTCCTCTCAGCCCTCCCACACGCCATCGAACACCCCCAGTGGGGTGCTGAAGAAAACCAGCTCCCCGGAGATCAAGTTGAAGATCATCAAGACGTATCAGAACGGCAAAGAGCTGTTTGAGTCTGCACTGTGTGGCGACTTACTGCAAGAACTGCAGGTATTTTACTGGTTTACTGCAAAACACAACAGGACCACCATATGCTCATATTCCAAGTATTTCTACAATGTGTTATTCATAAAAGAGATCCTGTACCAATCACACACACGCCTATTCGGAATGGGAATTTGCTGTTAATCACTTTTTTATAAGATTCAAAAACAGTGTGTAAGTGTGTATAGAAGTAATAAAATCTTAAAATAGCTATTTTTATTCAAATAATAACCTAAAAAAGGTACTATTGAAAACAGTTTACTTTCAAATACAGCACACCTGAGCATATGACATGTGTCACTTGAGGTTACATGACAGTGGACAGAAAAATCCTCCAGCGTCACGTACAACTCATAGCTGAGATGTTCATATATATATTCAAAAGGACGCCAAAGTCACCTCCGTTTTCCTTCTTCTATTTTTCAATCTTCAGAAAGAGTCTCAGAAGACCGAGGCCACTCAGATGCAGCGCCGACACGAGAGGAAGAAGGAGAAAAGGAAAAAGAGTGCAAGGGTGCAGCTGCAGGTCCTGCAACAGAGCTTGGACCAAGTCCAAGCACAAGAAGGTACCATGGACGAGACGGTGGACACCCACATCCAGCCCCAGCCAAGTCAGCCACCCACGGCCCAGACAGAGAAGCCCCAGAAGACGGTTATCAAAACTGAACCAAAGACACCAAAGGTAAGAGTAGTAATCCATCTCTAAAAAAACGGAACCATCAAGAAAAAAAAAGTTTTTTTCTGGGATTTTAAAAGAGACTATTCGTGTGATTCCCTCTTTTTTTCTTTTTTGCAGGTTCCAAAAGTCCATCACCCCTCAGTGATCCAGGAGACAGGCTTCTGTAAGGAGTTTGTGATTGGAGATCTGGTCTGGTCCAAGGTGGGCACCTATCCATGGTGGCCTTGCATGGTCTCCTCAGACCCACAGATGAAAGTCCACACACGAATCAACACCAGGGGTAAACACACACACACACACACACACAAACCATTGTTAAGCTTTTTACAGGTTGATCCTAATGGCGTGAAGTCCGTCATAACACCCTGCTATAAGCTACGCTGTCTCATTGGCTGCAGGTCACAGGGAGTATCACGTCCAGTTTTTTGGCAGCGTGGCGGAGCGAGCGTGGATCCACGAGAAGAGGATAGTCATGTATCAGGGGAAGCAACAGTTTGACGAGCTTCAGGCTGAGACTCTGCGCAAGACCACCAACCCTGTTGAGAAACACAAAGTACGTCTAGTTGAGAACCTTTCTCAAGCTGATTGAACTGATGTCTTCACAGAAGGTGGAAATCCCTGCTGTTAACACCCACTGACACTCAGACAGATGAGGGCGGGGTTATCCTGATGGGATGGTGATGTCACGAAAGATGGAAAAAGAAGCTACATTTTTCAGCAGCAACTTTTAAAAATACCTACTCTCCTTCGGTGTTCATCTCCATGTTGTTGAACAGAAAACAGGAGCTCAATTCTTTTACACCCAACTGTAAATGTTTTCTAGTTAAACCCTGAAGAATGTTTTGTGAATAGTTCAAAAAGGAGGAACTGGTCCTGATGTGTGTACATGTGGTATCTGTACTATTATCTTACATCTCTGTTGTGTATCATAAAAGAATTCTGTTTACTTGCACAGCTCCTCAAACCGATTCCTCAAAGGGAGCGTACTCAGTGGGAAGTGGGTGTGGGTCACGCGGAGGACGCCTTCCAAATGACACGTCAGGAGCGAATCGACAACTACACCTTCATCTACGTCGACCCCGCCCCCAGTGAGTGTCCGTCAGCCAAGAAACCCAACGTCAGGGCTGAGAAAAGGAACCGGCGCTCAAGCGGCTCAACCACGAAGAGGGAAGATGGAGGTGTAAAGTCGCCAGACAAAGAGCTGCCGCCTCGAAGACAACTTCCACGTCGGCAGTGTAGCATTTCAAACGCAGACGACACTGCAAACTCCCAGGAGGCAGATGAGGAGAAGAACCAGAGGGGCGACCTGAGTACGACCAGCTCCCCTAAACAGGACGGTGGTCCTGATGCACGGCAGGATTCCCCACCGCCCGTCAGAGCCTGGAAAACAGCAGCGGCGAGAAAGCTGCTGCCGCTGTCCATCACCATGAAGAGACTGAATGTGGAGATCACAAAGTGCGACTGGCCTCTGCTGCAGAGGAAAGCAGCAAACTCTCCAAAAAAAGAAGAGAACGGGGAGAGAGTGGAAAGAGAAGCCAGGCACCCCGACCTGGGGTACTGCTCACCTGAGGTCAGTGTTAACTGAGGCAGAGATGATGTTTGACCTAATGGGCGAGATGATGTGATGTGAGTTGCTGTTGTTGTGAGCAGGAAAGCAGAGCTAAACCTGAGCCCAGCCCAGAGGAGGAAGAAGACGGGGAAGACATGGAGGACGACGGGGAAGAGAGGAGAGAGTCACCTGCCAGTCGGCGGAGCGAGGAGGGCGGAATGCAGCTGACCTCGTCTCCCGGTTCACACCACAGCAGTCCACATGGTTGGTGGAACACAGACGTGATATCTGACACGTTGAGATGAGCGACGCAGCTCAGTGCGTTTGTGTGTTTGCCAGGTTCTCAGGAAAGGAAGCTGCAGCGGCGGTCGGTCCGGAGCAGGTCTGAGTCTGAGAGAGGCAGCGATCCCATCCCTAAAAAGAAAACCAAAAAGGAACAGGTATCAATCGGCTGCTAGGCCGCATCCCCGGCTGTGGTTCTGATTTAATACACGAGGCAGCGTTTCCTGAAGCGTTAAGCGTTCTCAAAGCAGCCTGGATCAAAATGGCCTGACAGTGTTTGATGTGCTCACAGGCGGAGATGGCCCCTGAAACCACACTGAGGACGGGTTCCCAGAAAGGTACGTACGTGCTCAGTCTTTTTTTTACTTCAGCAGCTGTCGTGACGATCCAATATTCCACTTTCCGTCCCATGTTGACCTCACTCTGTCCTCCTGCAGGAGCCAGTGAGATCTCAGATGCCTGTAAACCCCTGAAGAAGCGAAGCAGAGCGTCGACGGACGTGGAGATGGCGTCATCTCAGTACAGAGATACCTCTGATTCGGACTCCAGAGGCCTCAACGATCCACAGGTAGGTTGTGCACCAGAGCTCTCAGATCCTTTGTTTATACTGATATCCAAGAAGTGTCATCATACGGAGGTGTGTCTGTATCTCACAGGGTTTATTCGGGAAGAGCCTTGACAGTCCAGCCGCAGCAGATGCAGATGCTTCAGATACTCAGTCTGTGGACTCTGGTTTGTCTCGTCAGGACGGCAGTACAGGGAAGGGGGACACAGTCTGCCAGGTCAGCAGCAGCTCGTGACTCCTGTGTTGTATTCCTCCCTGTGAACACATACAGGTAGGTATGTCATTTCTAACCGTCTTGTGTGTAGATCTGCGAGGTGTATGGAGAAGGTTTGGTGGCGTGTGAAGGTGACTGCAGCAGACAGTTTCACCTGGAGTGTCTGAGTCTGACGTCCCTCCCTGAAGGCAAATTCACCTGCCTGGAATGTAGAAACGGTGAGAATACTTCATTTCCCAGAGTGGGATGTACTCCTGTCAGGGACTCAGTGTCGTCCTCTCTGCAGGCAATCACCAGTGTTTTAGCTGTAAGACAGTGGGCCGGGAGGTGGCGCGCTGCTCTGTGTCTGGATGCGGCTGTTACTACCACGAGGACTGCGTCCGTAAACTCCCAGGCACCTCCACAATTTCAGGCGGAGGCTTCTCCTGCCCGCAGCACAGCTGCTCTACCTGCTGCCTGGAGAGAGACCTTCAACGAGCCAGCAAAGGTAAAAAAAAAACATGAATTAGCAGATAATAAGACTAGTTAAGGCGCTGTAAAACTCACATGTTTATTTGTCTAACTCAATGATCAGTGGCTCCACACATGCATGAGCTGATTATTTTGCTGAGTAACACACTTTTGAAGTCTCTGGAGCTCAGGAAGTCTTTTGCACTAACCAAACTCATTTTTTTCCTATACGGATACCTTTTAATTACAGCTGGAGCCCTAGAATCTGACCTAGTTTTTTGTTTAAACTGAACTGTGGCAATAAAACGAGTGAACCAGTGCACGAGTAGGTCACAGTCTTTGTCCCCGTACGAAGTGACTGAAATCACTGGCTGGTTCACTCCCCCGCTGACACCTACGTGGTGAACAGGCTTCCCCTCGCCAAACAGGGAGTAGCACATTGATTTTAGGGGTCATGTGGCAGCTTTGGAGCCACTGCTTCAATCTTTACATCTCATTAAATGTGAAATAACGTGCAGCTCCAATTTTTTTGGAAAAAAGCTGTTCTTGCACTAGTCTGTGTGTACAAGAAATCGGGGAAACTGGGCACTGCCGTCTTGAATTATGAAACCAGGATCCTTAGGGTTTGGACTTACTTTTTCCCCTTCCAGGGGCCAGATATGCCAGTCTGTTCTTAAGAGTAGTCTTAAGTAATGTCTTAAGATCTAAATTAAGAAGTTCATAAGTGCAATTCCTCAATATTTCGTGAAAGAACTGTCTCAAATATTATTCATTTCTTTATTGTTCCTACTGAAGAAGTTCCAAAAAATAAAGCTTGTGTGAGGAATTAATATGCATTGAATAAAAAACTTGTACAATACTTGTAATGTGGGAATACCTGTTAAAGGCAATAACAACTGACTATGCAAAATATGTCAAAACTACAAGTTAGTGTCAGGTTTGGGGGATCTATGAGGAGCTGAAACTAGGACCTACTTGTAAAAACGGGTCTAGATTTTCTTGACAAATATGATATTAGAGGTGTACTTTTTCACTGCAGGAATTATAAGACAACCTTGAAAACTTTGATGAAGCAAAGAAGAAACTTAGGATGAAAGTTGAGAAAATACTTAAAACATTTCTCTTTGTTCACTCTTTTTTTATTATTCTTAAATTTAAGTCAGGAAAAAATGGCACTTAAGAAGATTTTGTTTTTGTCCTAAGAAGGCTTTGTGCTTCTGGCCCCAGGTCGCCTGATGCGTTGTATCCGCTGTCCGGTGGCCTATCACACGGGCGACAGCTGCGTGGCAGCGGGCAGCGTCATGCTCACCCATCACATCATGATCTGCAGCAGCCACGGCAGCACCAAGAGGAACGGCCTCCTCACCTCGCCTGTCAACGTGGGCTGGTGCTTCCTGTGTGCCAGAGGTAAGCCCCTCCCTCCGTACGCAGTAACACCCTTCCTCCCCATCAGACACCTCTGAGCCGCCGTCCCGAACGGGAGGAGCTGAGGACCACAGACGATCTCCATGGTGTTTTTTTTTTTTTTTTCACTGACTGATTGTAATCAGGCAAAGATCAGTGTCTTCTGTTCCTCTTGCACACGATGTGAAACAGGCCCTGGTTATCCGTCATCTTTTTTTGGGACACGTAGTACTTGTTCTTGATGCATCTACAGTAACATCTCATGAAAAAGTCTCACACACCTTTTTGTTTTATCATGAATATTACATGTAGTATGTTTGGCATTGTTGTTCATGAAATGCAGTGTTGTGAAATGTTTGTTCTCCATTACCAAACTAATATGATGAATGATCCGGGCTGTTGCACTGCACTCCACTTAGACCAATCCCATCTGTCCAGGATGGTTATGATTTAAACAAACAATTTACTTTTTTTTTTTTAAAGGACTCTTGTCCCGATGTGAACCAAAATTACTACTTTGCGTTTTGAACAGTAAGTCGAGTGCACTGTGTGGCCACTGTGTGTCGGGACAAACATTGTTTTATTTGTTTCTTTATTGTGTGTGTGCGTGTGCGTGTGCGTGTGTGTGAGTGTGAGTGTGAGTGAGCGACTGTCGCGCGTTCTCTCTCTCTCTTCTGTGAATACTGGGTAATTTCGGTTTGATTGCGGCTCACCCCCGTCTCTTCCTGTGTGTCTTGTGTAGGGCTGTTAGTGCAAGACCTTACTGACACCATATTAAGTTCATATGCCTATAAGTCCCACTACCTTCTGACTGAGTCAAATCGTGCTGAGTTGAAATTACCTATGATTCCCTCTCCTTCGTCAGCTACCAAAAAGAATGTTGGGAAAGGTAACTGAACAGTTTTTCTCTTTCTCCTTTGTCCCACTGGTCTGTGTTTGTCTTGTGCCTGCTCCTGTTCCAATTCAGTTTCCTTCTTGTGTGCAACTTTTAATTTCCAACTTGAGGTGCTGCTTTAATTAACTGGTTGAACCTGCAGTTAATTTGAATGCAGTGTGGTGCATTAATGAGGTAACCTCAGCCCTCCTCCTGATAACACAGGGCCAACCTTTCATCATTTTTTTTATCCCCAAATAATTATTTCTGCAAGGATTACTTGTGCAAGAAGTCGTATTCACCAGATTGCACAAACCTGTGACAGTGCTCGCTCATTAGCATTTTCACCTAGGCTATTGTTCATTCACAAAAACGGTACATGGAAGACAAATTCTACCCCTTAAAGGTTCATTGTTCAAATGTTTTGAAATGTGAAAACCAGACAGCGACATGAGAAATTGAATCTGACTTATATGTGACTTTATACCAAAATGAGTAGTATGATCCTTTATGGAGTATGTTTTTCATGCTCAGTTTTTAATTTGACTGCAATAACCACCAGGAAAGCTAAAGCTGTACAAGCATTGTGTTGTTGCAGCTCATGAGGAAAATGGTGCTGGTATGAGTAGAAATGATCCGGTCTCAGTTTGCTGCATTAAGTCTGGAGGATTCTGGTGAATGCGACAGGTTCTTTAAAGTCAGCCGTAATGTGCAGCTCAAAGAATCTTGTGCAGGTGGTTCTTGCATGAGGCCCCATTGTAAGACTATTCAACAAAATCAAATGAGGAATAATAAACCTGTGCTGGGAACAGTTTGCCAGTGAGACTACTGCAATACTTCAGTACGGCTGTGTAGCACCCTGCTGGATGCACCGGGTCAAATTCTGACCCGTTTGTGGTTTGTGGAGCTTATCCCGGCTGGAGGTGCACTGCTTCTCTGCTTCAGCACTTGTTTTTGATTTGAACGACCTCACCCAGCTTCATCTCCTTTTTAGTCTCATTTTTGTTTGTGACTCAAATGGTCCGATGAAATGAGACTTTGGCTCGCGTTGTTTTTTTGAGCTTTGACCTGCCTTGGATGGAATATAACCTCAATTAGTAAATACGAAAATCCTCAAGTGCAACATCATTGACACTTGAATGTGGTTATTGGGCACAACCTTTGAAAGGTTCAAGTAAAAAACAAACAAGAATGATCACACTAGGTTTCCATGCAAGCTGGTCTGTGCAGGATGCAGTATGTGGGATAGCAGGACTGCATGCCTGCTTTTTGCCAATGATTTCTTTTTGATATATCCCTGATCCATCGTGAACTGGCTGGCTGATTTGGTTCCTGTGCTGCTGCATGTGTTTCCCCATAGACTGGCCTGGGTACAGTGCTCTGAATCTGATTGCAAGACAAGCTCTTACTGATGTGGTTCCAGTGGAAGCAGAGCTTATCACCCCATACAGGGGCTTCCAAACGGTTCCAGCCATTTTCATGCAGCGTGGCTGTCACTAGGGCTGGGCGGTATCCAGATGCAGACACCTTTAATCCATCTTCAATGGTCACAGCGTTGAGGAGAGACAGGATGCTACAGATACAGCCACTATGGTTGGTTAGTTAATTAGTACAGAACAGATTGTTTTATCTCACCAATGAAATCAAATAAATGCTCATAAGTTATTGACATGACATGATTAGAACTTGTCATTTTTGACTTTAAAATCTTTATTTACCGCCCAATCCTACCTGACACAGGAGTCGAGAGAGAGCTGCTGGCCTTCAAAAAAAATGAGCAGTAGCAAAATGTTCATCTGTGCAAAAATGCCGTTTCCATTCCACACTTGATCTCTGGAAACTTGATGCAGTTGACTTTGTTTTCCAGCTCTATTGTATTTATAGCATCTTCAGGCCTGTCTGCAAATGAGATTCAGAGTTTATCCAGGTTGTAATGTGCACCACCTAATCAAACACTCCTCCTCTCTTTGCACACCCATCTCCCATGATGCCTACACACGCACACACACACACACACGTACATTCATTCATACAAATGTAGGAGGCAAGCTGCTGTGCTGCGACTCATGTCCAGCCTCCTTCCACCCGGAGTGTCTGGAGATGGAGATGCCAGAGGGTTCGTGGTCCTGCAGTGATTGCAGGGCCGGGAAGAAACCGCACTACAAACAAATAGTCTGGGTCAAACTGGGCAACTACAGGTACAGAGCTGATCATTCATTGCTTCTGTTACTTCATGGTCCACTCACAATTATTTGGAAATGTTAGAAACATTTAGCAGACTACAACTATAAATTAGAAGAAGGGCTGCACAATTTGATAAAAAAAATACAAAAAGTAAAATATTATTATAATATAGTATAATATATATAATAATGTATTATTATAATTAACCAAATTTCTGTCAAGTTTTTGGTTTTATTCTGTGATAACATTCATTTTCAATTACAGTATATTTAAATAAAACAATGACAAACACATATATAACATAAGAAAACATACATTACTTCAAGAAATAAACACATTCAAAATATTAAAATTATGGAACATAAAAACGACATAAACCCCATAAATACATTGTTATGATGATGTCCCTTCCCCACACCTCCTAGGTGGTGGCCAGCAGAGATTTGCAACCCTCGTCTGGTGCCATCAAATATTCAAAACCTTCGCCACGACATCGGTGATTTCCCCGTCTTCTTCTTTGGATCCCACGACTACTACTGGATCAACCAGGGCCGCGTGTTTCCCTACGTCGAGAATGACAAGAACTTTGTCACTGGACAAATCAACATTAACAAAACCTTCAAGAAAGGTAAGACCAAAACCCAAGTCTGTGGTGGTTCCATTTTATAAACACAGGATGAAGGACGCTGAGACGCTGTCTGTGGGTTTCAGCCCTGGAAGAAGCAGCCCGGCGGTTTCAGGAGCTCAAGGCTCAGAGGGAGAGCAGGGAAGCGCTAGAGCAGGAACGCAACTCTCGCAAACCTCCACCCTACAAATTCATTAAGGTGAGTCCATGTTAATATGAAACATGAGGGCCAGTGTCTTTAAGGAGCATTATACAAAAAATGATGTTAGTTGGTTTTCAACGCATATCGTTGGCGTTTTGTGTCTCAGGCCAACAAACCAGTGGGAAAAGTGCAGATGCACGTTGCTGACTTGTCAGAAATCCCACGATGCAACTGCAGACCAACGGACAAACATCCCTGCAGCCTCGACTCGCAGTGTCTGAACCGTATGCTGCAGTACGAGTGTCACCCACAGGTCTGCACCCACGTCTGTCATTGTTGGCTCAGGCAGGGCTTAAATTAAAACGGGTGTAAAATGGAACCTCCTTCCTCGCTGCAGGTGTGTCCTGCAGGAGACAGCTGCGAGAACCAGTGTTTTTCGAAACGTCTGTACGCAGAGACAGAAGTGATCCGGACAGACGGACGAGGCTGGGGACTCAAGACCAACCAGGGTCTGAGGAAGGTGGTTGTCACACTGTCATGCATTCACACGCATCCTAATGTTGAGCCCTTGTGAAATCACAAAACCTCCATCCAATCAAATCAAAATTATTTCTGATGGGATATGCAATAAGAAATGCAGCAAGAAATATCTTAATATAAAAACATTTTCATCTTAAATTATTGAGAACATCAACAGGGTTCTTTGAAATCATTTCAATTTAATGTTATTTGACATCACGAATTCTAAAACCTCAGGCAGAGCTGCAGAAAGACGGATCCCTCTCAGATCAGACTTAAAGTCTAAAAGCAGCGGTATCCCTTTGTTGGAGTGTAAAGAAAAACCTCTTCTCTGCAGGGTGACTTTGTGACGGAGTACGTGGGAGAGGTCATCGACTCTGAAGAGTGCCAGCAGCGAATCAAACACGCCCACGAAAATCACGTGACCAACTTCTACATGCTCACTCTCACTAAGGTAGCGACAGCATACACTCGAAAACAATACCCGAGACAGTTCTCTCAGAAATCTGTCATCTCGGTGTCTGTGTCTTTGCTTGTAGGATCGTGTGATAGACGCTGGTCCGAAAGGAAATTCATCGCGGTTCATGAACCACAGCTGCAGCCCCAACTGTGAAACTCAGAAGTGGACGGTCAACGGAGACGTTCGCATCGGACTGTTCGCCCTGTGTGATATCGAGGCTGGTGGGTTTACACTGGGAATGTCACCACACAGGCCTCCGTCCAATCAGAGGCCGTCACCTTTTAGTATCAGCTCCCTTAGAACTCTCGCCGGACGAGCAACCAAAAAGAGCAATGCAAAAAATGGCTCCAGTTGGTGCTGGAACCTTCTAGTGGAAAAAAGGGCATAAGTGTGTAAAGCAGTCGGATTTGATGTGACTCTGGTGTGTCTGCAGGCGCTGAGCTCACCTTCAACTACAACCTGCACTGTGTGGGCAACAGGAGAACATCATGCCACTGTGGAGCAGACAACTGCTCTGGATTCCTCGGGGTGCAGCCAACAGTGAGAACACTTGTGCCATTTTTTTTTCTCTCTCTCTCATCACAACGCCCTAAAGCATCTGTGTTTGACACCACTTCATCTCCTCTTGACATGTCCTACAGAGTGCTGTGGTGATGGAAAAGGAGGAGAAGGCCAGGAACGCTAAGCTGAAGCCGAAGAAGCGGAAGCTGCGGCTGGAGGGCAAACACACGCATGAATACTTCTGTTTTTGCTGCGGAGAGGGAGGAGAGCTGGTGATGTGCGACAGGAAGGACTGTCCGAAAGCGTACCACCTGCTGTGTCTCAACCTCACCAAGCCGCCATATGGTAATGACGGAGTGAGAATCCCTGACAACCGTTTAACCGGATTTTTCCATTTCACAGGACTTCACGTGTTCTCACAGGTTGTAGAAAGCAGGTGTACTGAAAAGGCTGAGTTTGTTAATCCTGAACTCTGAGTTTTCCATTTACGTAAACTGACAGAAATCAAACCGAACATTTGTATTTAGTTGATCAGTAACGCTGGAATTTCAGGAAGAAAAGCCCTCGCAGACCTCCGCCAAGCAGCTCATTTCCACCCATATTGTGATTTCCACCATTGTGATTTTTTACTATATACGGAACATATATTTTTATTTACACCAAAGATGAATATACCTGACCTTATTTTACATCAGCAGATTCCTTCACCAACATCTCCTTATCATGTGGAAATACAGTGATACCAGTTTCATTCAATAGTTCAAAATATTTGCTACCAGTGGTTTCCTTAGCTCCAGAACTATTGAAGGTTCAACAAATCTGTTCTCACTATGCTGACTCAGCAGACTCGGCTCCAATCTGGTGTTAGGTCATGTCTTTGTCTTCATTCGTTGCTCTGCAAGCACCATAATATTTACTGTTCTGGGTCATAGCATCCAGAATTTAGTCAGGACCTGGATCAAACTGATATATTAGAGAACCTGTAGTGAATGTATCCTGTGGTTGTTTACCAACAATCTGACCATTTACTGTTCTATACACAGCTGCTGAGACTGGTCCTGTCTTGACATGATAAAGAACATGACCAACATGGAATCATCTGTTCCTTGTCCTGTTATCAGCATTTCCTGAACATTTCATTAATTTGCTCACAGACAGACAGACAAAAGCTGGCAAATACATAACCTCCTTGGTGGGTTTCACGAAACCTGCGGTTCGGGCCCCTGGTCCACCATTGCTAAACAGCACAGTTTTCCTCTTTGACTTAACTTTTCAATCACTGATATTTTCATATTCACCTCTTCCTGTCCCCAGGACGTTGGGAATGTCCATGGCATGACTGCAGCGTCTGTGGCGCTCAGGCCTCCTCTCTCTGTGAATTCTGCCCTCGCTCCTTCTGCCGGGATCACGAGCTGGGCGCGCTCACCGCCTCCTCCCTGGAGGGCCGCCCCTGTTGCTCCAGTCACAACCCGCTCAGTCCTCTGGGCGCCGCCCCCAGCTCCACCCAGCCGCTGCGCTCTGCTCTGAGCCCCGTCAGGATCAAAGAGGAGCCTCAGGAAGACGCCGACGCTGACGCCGCCCCCTCAATACCTCATTCCCTGTAAAGTGTGCTCCATTGCCTGACCCTCAGCGGGCTCCAGTCCACCTCTGCTCCGCGGCAGCGCTATGAAAGGGAATCCTTTTTTTTTTTTTTTTTTTTCCAACTGACGCGATGGCCCGAGACACATCAGTATGGTCATTGACGTTTCTGGCGAGAGCAGAGCAAACTAAGGGACAGCAGGGGAAGAAACCGGGCATCTTTGAACGCCCCCCCCCAACCCCTTGCCATAAAAACATCACTACTAACAGCTCGGCTGCACCCAGTGACGGGCCCAGACCAACACCTCATTTGTTTAGGATTTTTACCGCTGTGGATAGTGTTGTCATGTTGTCATTCGTCGGCACTTTGAGGAAGTCAACGAGCGAGGTGGAGGGAGAGGTAAAGAGAGGAGAGCCGAACCCTCTCCGCCGCGCCGCTCCTCTGTTTGTTTACCTGCTGTACCGCGGCTGGCGTCTCACACCGCCGATCATCACTCCCTGGCGTGATCGCGCACCCTATTTATCTCTTCTTGGTGGAAAAAGGAGCAGGGTGACCAGTTTTTTGTGCAATTTTTTTCAGGACCACACTACATTCCAACCCTCCTTAGACATGTTTTTAATATTCTTATGGGTATAGATGAATATAATGATATACGTATCTATGTTTGTTAATGTTTACAGACAGATTCTCTCACTTCATCTCGGTGGGTGGTGTATTATGTTTGTTTAGGTGTTACGCAGACCTCCTTGTGAAAATAGTCCTATTAAGGTGAAATACTGTATAATGGTATATAGTGTAATGGTATGACATTACAGAAGTACTTGTGATTTTCATATTGCCAGTCCGACTCGCCATCATGTACATAATTGGCTCATGATATTGTAAAGAACATACAGATTTGGGAGGGACTTTGCCTCACCTCTCAGCTTCTTCCTAGCAAGAAAAAACACTTTTTCTAAACGAAACCTTTTTATTTCCTTGTTTTGTTTGTTTTTTTCGATAAAGGTCCGTTCCACATTTCCTCCGAGCCGTTGCTGTCACTCGTGTCGTAGATGGAGGGGCCCAGCCTGTGAGCACTGGTGCTGTCTTAAAGTATTGTTAATCAGCCTTACGGTGACCACCTCGGTTCCACTCCGGCTGTGGGAACCGCTGCCCACATGCAGCTCATTTCAGTAACGTCGTGTACTGTGACCTCGAATGCTTTGTGGGCCCCCCCCCCCCCCCCCCCCCCCCCCCCCCCCCCTCCCG
>CAAKHB010004665.1:39104-69050 GCA_901007665.1 Aeoliscus strigatus
GGCCCCCCCCCCCCCACCCCCAGCCCTCCCCTCCACTCCCGTTTAGTTTTTGTTTTGCCGAACTTTTCTGAAAAGCACTTTCACACGCCTTGTCGCTACACTTATTTAGCTGGGTCATGCATATACAGAGATGTATATTAAAAGACAAGTGTTTCAAAATGGATACCTCTTCTTCTTGGAGTAACGTAGGGATTTAAACTGTCTGAATTTTCTTTGTTTTGTTTTTCCCCTCGGCCACAGACCTGGTGAGTGGCGGCCTTTTTTGAGGAGAGTGGCCTGAATGCTGTTTTGTTAGTTTGGAGTCTTTTTTGTTGTTGTTTTTTTTTTGGGCAGACATCGGAAAAACTGCCAGCCCAGCCTGCCGGCGTCTTGTGTTCCACAAAAGCCCTCAGTGGCGTCTGACTGCTTCACGTTCCAACTAGAGAGCATCTTCGAGGCTGGGCTTTCTGTAAAGACACGAGAGCCAACAGTCCAGTGTGATGTACATATACAAACTTCTGTACAGTGTTTTTAATCCCTCATCTGTCAAACTTCCTGTATTTATTGCACCACGTTTTATACCAGTTTCTTTCTAAACACCAGTGCAGTAATCCGTTTCCCCTTGCCGACAAGGTGGAAGTGATGTGGACTGTTTCAAAAAAACAAAAAACAAAGGGGGGGTGGGGGGTTTGCATAACTGATGCATCTGTTTTTTGTTTTTTAAACGTTGGTGTAATGATTCCACATTTGGTAACAGCTGCTGCTCATCGATCTGTATCGTGAATCACTGTCATTTGTGTTACAAGCAGTGTGAAGCAGTTCATAATTGGAATGTAAAGTTTCAAAGTGTGTTTTGTGCCGTTGTAGCCTCCAAGTAATCATCTCAGGAGGAAGCTTTGTATTCATGCCTCGGTTTTCCCCTGTGATTCAGTGTTTTCAGCCCGTCTTTGTTTTGTTTCCTTTAAGCCTCCTGAGGTGGTCGGAGTCTTAAGTCCAAACCGTGAAGTGAAATGGTGCCAATGTTTGCTAATCCTTTCACTTGGGGACTCTTTCAGTGAATAGAGTTGTTAAATCGGGAAGTGAAAAAAAAAAAAAAAAGTAAAAGCGAGGAGCCGTTGGGTGAGAAAGGAGATAACATTTAAAAAGGTTAATATTTACACAAATAGAGGCTTAATGAAGTGTGTTAAGAACAAGGAAGAAGGCTTCGGTGTGACTAGACCTGGACCTCTTTTCCCATGTTCTCCACACAGTTAACTTTTGTCTGTGCATATGTGTATCACTTGTCTCACATGTTTTTCCAACCTGCTTTCCCATTTCTTTAGCTTGAAATGTGAATAAGGTTGACGTTTCTGGAATCAAAGTATTATTTGGTGAGAACGTCATAAGCGGCAGCTATGAAACACATGCAACTCTGTTCCTGGAACAACTTCCATCCTGTCAGACTCCGCAGCGGATCTTCTGTTACCTGTCAGAGGAGGGGTCCGCTCACATTGAACGGTAGACAAACTCTCAGTTGAGGAAACAAGCACTTTTTGGAGACAGCCTCTAATTGCCCGTCACATGAAGTTGCAGCTGTTTTGTGGTTGCTGGCTACATGATTGTACATCTGGCACAATCATGGCCAAGGGTGAAAAGATACTGGAAAATGGCTCCTCTTTTTGTTCCACAAGTCTGCCTTCTTTTCTCACACTGCTCCCAATTTGCCAAACTTGCAGACCCATTTGTATTCGTCTATAAGAAGTAGGTCACTTCAGTGCTTGTTCATTATTGATTGGGTGCGTCATTGAGTCACTTTGATTTTCAATTTATACTCAAAACAATGTGTTAATCGTCTTAAACTTGAATTTTTTTTCCCTTTATTTTTGTATTTATTAACATTTTATTTTTGTACACTTGTGCGTCTGTTGACCACAGGCATCTTTTGTTCACGTGGCTGGTGCATGCGTACTGTTCTTTCTTTTCTCTAACTCAACTGCATGCTTCACGCTCTCAGCGACAGTTTCCGCTCCAACCGGCTTTAACTTGTTGGAGCGTCTGTACATGCCTAATTTGGATGCCAATATTTAGTTATATTATTATTTTTACTGTAATAAAGCACAGACTCTGCATAACCAAACAGCCTTTTTTTTTATTTCCCCTCGCCCACATGCAGATCGCATGACCGTTTATGCCAGGTTCTCCTTTCAGCTGACATAGTAGCAGTTGTTGTACGTCTGATACGTGTGATTCATGTGTCTCAACATTTCATCTACCAGTACAAAACTATTTGACGTGTTTTGTTGGTTAATCTCGGTGTAGTGCCCACATAGGTTTTGTGAGAAGCTAGCATGTTTGTTCTCATTTCAGCGACTCCTTGAACACACCTGAGGACTTTTCTGAATACCCAGGAATTTACTAATTAGTATATTTCATATATACACATACAATTAGTAATAAGTTGGACCACTCCCGATCCGTCGAAGGGTTTGTTTCAGTTCACTGTGATGTCCTTTTTTGTGCAATGTTGCTGACTGTCATGAAGTCTTTGACATGCCTTCAGAGGAGAACTAGTGTTGGAAATACAAAAAATAATTAAAAAAAAAAACCCACCTTCATAAGCACTCATCCCTTTTTGTAGTAAAATTGCATTCAGTAACTGTGACTAGGGTCATATCCCTCTCTTGATGTTGCTTCAATTAAAACGTGGATGAACACAAACCATGCTGATTACTGTTCAACCTGTGTTACTGCTTATTGTTGAAGAATTTGTAAATACTTTGCATTGAACTTACATAGAATCATGTTACTGTGGCGTACTGTTTTTTTTTCTTCTTTTTTTTTGCCTGTACAATTCTGCTTCTAAATGTGTGTGACTGTTGAGACGACACTCTTTTTGTACATGACTGTCTTTTTATTTGATTCAGTCCTTTTTTCATTCTAAACTTGAGTTTGAAGAGTTCAGACATGCCTGAAGTTTGACTTTAATAAAGCTGTACTCTGTCTCAGTGAACTGCTGTTTATGTTAATCTTATCAGAAACAGAATGAGGTGTCCTTTATTGATGGGAGGGAAATTTCTTTGGTCCAACAGCTCCAGTCAAGTAAAATAAATACATTTGCTAACATGTTCAATGTACAAAAATTAATGAAAATGAAATGAAAGTATAAATAAAATGTGTGCGCATCTGAATAATGAAAATAAAATATACAGCAATATCTACATTCACTTATGTACAAAAGTTGAATTACACGTTGTCTGCAGAACTGGTGCAGAACAATGCATGATATGTAGATTACAACAGATTATGGAAAACTTTAAGATTTAGACTACAGCAGGAACGCAAATTCTTAGTTTTCCTGGAGCAAAACTTCACTAAATGTTTTAAAAAAGACGATCTTGAACGGGTGTGAAATATGTGAACTAGTATTCAAACCCATATCTCAGAATTAAGACTTCTGCTGAAAACTAGTACAATTTCAAAACAAAACAAAAACCACCTAAAAAACTGGTTTGGTTGTAAAATTAAAATTCATTAGAGCGTCACTGTCGCTCTGAAACTCAAACCCATTCACATGTCAAGGCTGACAGAATGTTGCATTACCGTGCATTACCGTTTCCGGTTAAACTACATGACAATAATCAAGACTTTCGCCTTACTATCCGTCACACAAATAGCACATTTAAATACACACTGTTTACAAAAAATATGTACACAATATATCAAATATGTACAGATTCAAGGGCTATAAAAAGTCATTGGTGCAGTGGAATTTTTAGTTCCCAGAAACCGGAAGTGATTTCAGCTAACTTCACACACCGGCGCTCACCATCTCCTTCGTGACGTCTCCGTTTCTGTCTCGTCCTCCGAAGTCTCCTCCCCCTCATTTTGAAGCAGGGGATGATGTGTAGGCCCAATTCGTGTTAACGACAGAATGTGGACCAAGAGATAGGAAAGCGGCATTAAAGGTGAGTAACCAGTGTGACTCCCGTTCGGCGGAAACGGACCAGATGTTCTGTATGACAGCTGTTGTTAGCTAGCTTAGCTAAAGACTGCTAGCATCTCCAGCGACACAGGCTCCGAATGCGGATTCGTTGTGTTGTTCTCAGCCAGGAATGGTGTGTGTTCACTCTTGGGATCGTTTAAACATTTAAATAGGAACATGCACCGTCTTTTAAGAAGTGTGAGCACAGGTGAATGTCGGCCTGTGACATCAGTTTGTGGAGGTGTTGACGTTATTGTAGTGTCAACATACAGCATTTTTTACATTTTTTTCCACAGAGGTGTTTAAACTTTAAATGGCATCTACTTGTATTTGAGCCCTGGGCAGTCTCTTTTGTCTCTTTAGGTTATTGATAAAGGGAGGAAAACAAGTGGACATGAACTGCTGACGTGTGAATGATGTTGGTTGTGTAAACTTGACTTTCGATTAATGTTTTTTTGACTCATAATTTATTCACTAGCTGGTACATGCGTGGATTTGAGCTGGAAATGTCCTAAGATACCTGGTTTAAGGGAGGTTTCATGAATAAGATGGAGTCACATCAGGTTTTCACTCCTCTTTCTGACAGATCCGACATTTACACAGCTCACACTGTTTTGTATGGATATGCAAAGTTTGCCAGTTTGTCTGTGTGATTATTGCAATTGTGATCAGACATTTTATCAGATGTTTGAATACTCTTTTGTCTGGGCTGGGCTCTTCAATGGACCTGAACATTTTGCTGTGCTGTCTGTTAAAATGGTTTTGAATGTATTAAACCTTTAAGAGTATAAGTGATGTTTTGATTGTCTGCCCAGAATATCCATTTAGGCTGATGTGTATTTTAGAAACTGGACTTGGTTGTGTTGAGCTAATAATTTGAATGATGATTAAAAATGTGTAACTGCACTGTCCAATGATGGTAAAATGGCTTTTAATTTATGAACATCTGAAAATAAATCAGACATGTCTAGAGATATTGGCAGGAGTTAGAAAGATGTTCTTATTTGATTTAAAACCTCAACAAACTCCCGTACACTGAAAGACAAGTAGTTGTTTTGTTTGTCAATGTATGAATTTAAGAATTTATTTCAATAACCCTCAACCATGATTGGCATGGGACACTTACAAAGTTGCCTTGAAATTAATCCGTTTGGCCATAAATATCATTTATTCTACAAAACAAAGAAACGTGTTTATGTTCCATGTTTCAGGTGCAGCTCAGATAACCGGAGTGTAGAGGTGATGTTTGCCGTTGACTGTCCAAACTAAGAGATAAAATGAAGAGGAGGCTGCTTCGTGGTTTCCTATCGGAAATTTCTATACGGATGGCGCTGCTGGTAGTGTTCCTGTACGTACATCCACCCTCAGTCATCTGCATTCATGCACGTATTACTGCATGTGCATTATTGCTGAATGGATTAGTCACCTAAGAAGTTTTGATGATGCTACAAAAAATGTGTTTCATTCAGCGTGACAGAGCAGCTTCCACCTTTCTACCGTGAGATCCAGGCAGAGGAGATGTGGCTGTATAAGTTCCATCGTGTGGAAAGAGACCACGTCCCCACATCCCTTATGTTTGTGAGTAGTTTGATTTCATCAGTTCAATTTAAGATAAGTGATATTTAATACGACTGCTGTGTTCAGAAGCCAAGCCACCAGATGCTGTAGGTGTTTCTTGCAGGTTGAGACCTTCACAGTAATGATATAAGCATGAAGCAGTAGAATAAAAAATAGTATTTTGCAAACCATATTTCCTGTCCTGTGAAAAGAGAATTTTTTGCCATGTAGATAATTTTACAAATAGTGCAGTACGCAACATAAGGAACAGTGTGAGTTTTTTAATTTTAACACATCACAAAATATCATTGCATTCAGAGAGACATATTTTCATTTTGAATATAGTATTTTAACAGTTTGTTTTCTCTTTGCTGCTTCAGAGTGTAGCTGTTTTCACTCCAGTGGCTATAATCCTGTTTTTCGCCTTCCTGAAAAAGTCAGAGCGGGGAGATCTGAAGGAAGCAACACTGGGTAAGAAACAGAGAGCAACACATGAGTTTAAGAAAAATAAAAAAAGTGTTTTCTATGATTCACTCATGTGTCCTGTTTTCAGCTGTGACTTTGACTCTGGTGCTGAACGGAGTTTTCACCAACGTCATCAAACTCGCAGTTGGCAGGTAAATCAGTGAAGCTGATATCGAGCCGATGGGTTTTCGCAGGTGATAAATGCTCTGTGGCCTCTGTTTGTCTCCGCCTCAGGCCACGGCCAGACTTCTTCCACCGTTGTTTCCCGGACGGGCAGATGAACCTGGAGTTGCGCTGCAGTGGTGACCCAGATGTGGTCATGGAGGGGAGGAAGAGCTTTCCCAGCGGACACTCATCCTGTAAGCGCCTCTCACCAGCGTTTCATGGCTCCATAGCCGGTGCTTTTTCCGACATCAGCTGTTCACCGCAGGCCAGGGGACAAATGGTCCTTTAGAAAACGGATTCATGGAAGTGTATTTTTGGCCACAGGGGTCATATCAGAGAGCTCCCGTATGACTCTGCGGAGCAGCTCTCCAGCTGCTTTGAATGTTCCCTTGTGTTTTCTCTCCTGTTTTCTATAAATCCATCACCACCTGCTGATCCTTCTCTCTGCTCCTAGTTGCTTTTGCAGGACTGGGATTCACAGCGTTCTACATCGGAGGAAAGCTGCGGTGCTTTAATGCAGCGGGCCAAGGCAGAGCGTGGCGTCTCTGTGCTTTCCTCACCCCTTTACTCATTGCAACTGTGATCGCCCTCTCCAGAACCTGTGACTACAAACACCACTGGCAAGGTCTGAATGGTGCCAAATGAATAACTCAACTGTCTGGTTTGTCTGTTAGCAGGCGTTACGAGAAAACTATCCGAGCACAGCAGAAAAAAAAAAACATTTTCTCTTTTTTTATTGGCTTCGGCTGGTATTGTTCCATTTAAAAATCATGAAAGTTCATTTTTGATTGAAAGGCCTTCAAGTCATTTAGATACATTGAGCTGTGTTTTCAAACCCATGTTTGTGGTTCCACCATTTCTCTGGTTGTGCAAGATAAAGAAGAAACTAGTACTTTTACTGTACAGGATGATTTGTTTGTTGTGTTTGACCATGACCAGGATTTTTTTTTTTTTTTTTTTTTTTTTGTCTTCTTATAACTGGCAGCAGCGACTCACTTAAAATTGTTGAGATTGTTTTTTTCCTCAATGTGACTATAGAAAAAAGATGTACAGTTAGCGTGCTCAAGTGGATTTAAGAACTTACTTGCTGTTGTCGTTTTTTCAGACGTGTTGGTTGGCTCTCTGCTGGGTCTGGCGTTCGCCTGGTTGTGTTACCGACAGCACTACCCTCCACTTCAAGACCCCGACTGCCACCGGCCTCTGCGGTACAGAGAGTGTGTTCCCGCTGCACAGGAACGCAAGCTGGCCAACTCCAACTACATCCTTCCCATGTAGAGCTGTAACTGAATAATACTATTTCCTGGTGTCATTTCTAACGGATTACACAGTAATCCTTCAAAACTGAGCAAACAGCATCTTGTTATTTATCACGGATCTTTCTTTTGTTTGTAAGACCAAACATGACAAACTATGTTTATTTAAAAAGCCAAAATGATTCTTGATCAGTGTTGAAAACCAATTGAAAGAGGCTGAAAACAACCGACCAGTTTAATAGCTAACATAAACAAGGCTGGACATGTACGTTCCTACTGTAGCCTCAAACATCTTTTATATTCTGCCCCAATGGAGATCACAAGTTTCAGTCACATAGCAGCCGTAGAAGTCAACTTCGCTGACGCTACAGTTTGCAGCAGTTCCTTGAAACTTTATCATGCATGTCACTATTTTAAGATTCTTTCAGTAAGTTGCAACAATCCATAATAATTGTTACCATCATTCCGTTATTAGTCAGGTGACCATTGACATCATGTGTCGTTGACTCAGCTGACTAAAGGCAGCCAGAGTGTGATGATCATTTTGATCAGTCTGATGGCGATTCTGACCTATTCTGACACTTCTTTATTGGTGTCCTATTAGCAATGAGAAGTGATCGCTTGTATTGATATGAGAATAAGCTAATTGGTATTTATTGATTTCTGATGGGGGTAAAAAAAGATGTCAAGTGTGTCAAGCGTATTACTACTCAAGGTTTTCTTCATAAAAAGAAAAAATAATCTAATGTTGGACATTTTACACTTGACTCGGTAGCACCCTGCTGTCAGTGAAATGTTAAAACACGCAGCATTCCTGAAGCATTCCTTTCCTCCATAGAAAGATATTTCAGCATTCCACCATGACATAAAAATAATAAGTAGATATTTGCATCATCACCAAGCAGCACTGTTGTAATGTTTCTCTGTGAAATGAAACCACTTCTTGGACCATTTTTGTTTCTCACACGACTCTTTCCTCGTACGATTGTCACTGCAACGAGTTCTCAACAAAGAAGCCACATTCCTTCACTGACTGCTGTAGGATTCCTTTTTAAAAACCATCAGCAGTCTCTGGTGTTATGTCACTTCACATAGAAACAATATAAATTACAGCTTTTATGGCTGTTTTGGCAAAAGTGGCACTCGGCGACACAGACTTTAAATCATTGAAGAGCTGAGTCACTGTTTTGGATGTTTCGTGTGAAATGCATGAAATATAAAGTATTGTTGAACTGCTGACGCAGAGTCTAAGTCACGTCAATAGAAAGAAAGAGCAGGTGGAACAGCTGAAAAAGGTGTCTCAGAATGCAATCTCACATCAGAATGACTGTCAGCATCTTGTGTTTTGTTTGACTGCATCTGTACCGACTGATTTCAATCACCGTCTTCCTGTCCCACAGTTGGAATGTTCAGATATTGTTGAATTTACACATGAAAAAGGTGACGACGCCCATGTAGCAATTTCGCTCATTTGTGACGACGGTTTTTGTGTTCTAATTCTTTCCTAATCGATCGAATCATCTCCGGCCGTTGTTCCGATTTCATCTGATAATACATTGGTTGTTATTGTGCACTGGGTTCTCAAGCAGTCCAACAAACGGTTCATGTTTCACCTTGGCAACGAACATGAGCAGGGTGTGACTAACCTCTCCATGTGATGGTGCTCGCATCGCTGTGCTCCTGCTGGTCAGGTTTTCTACCCTATGAACAGTTTTACTGTACTGGCACTTCAAATTCTGTGGGTTTTTTTTGTTTGTTTGTTTTACCCCTCTGGTTCATCGTGTCACCAAACATCATTTTATACTTTGGTTCACTTGCACTCTATCTCCTCTGTGCATTCTCTGTGTCATTGCGGTACGATTAAGAGATTGTTGGTCATTTTTTACACATAAGTGAAGGTGAAACTCTTAATGATTTTGTTCTCATGTGAAGCCAGCCAAAGTCTCAAAGCGCTTTTGCTTGTGATTGTGAATCACATCTACAGAACACAGTGGTTTCAGACCAAACTGGACATAACAAATACTTTAAAGACTTTGTGCCTTTGTTCACTACATTATGTCAATGCTGTTGATGGACGAAGTAAACACTGCATGTTCTTTGTTTTTTTGTATTTGTTTTCCAGTGTGTAGGATTCAGATAAGAAGATGATTCCCGGTATATAAATGTGACATGCTGCCTTTTTTTTCCCCCTCAAAGTATTTTTCATATGTTTCTTCATTACTGGAGTCTTGAATAAACAAATGTGAATATTTCATGGTGAAATGGAATATTCCTACAAAGGGAATAGCAAAAAAGGGGGAAAAAACATATAGACATTTCAGGCAGACATCGTTTTCTAGTCTTACAGGTATTTCTGAGCTGATATAGGTGAAATATTTCATTTGAGTTTACTTGAACTTTCAACATTGTTTACATTATTTTTTTTCACAAGTATTGATTGTGCTCATGGCTTCTTAGTAGGTTAGACTCCATTTTGATACAAACTGCATGTTTCACAGTTAACCACTCGAATATAAAATCTACTTTCCATCTATCTGTTTCTTGGATTTATTTTGATTTTCAGAAGGTTTGCATATATCGGGGGTTTTATACTGACACAACAAACCTATCTGTTACAGTTTTATTTCTGTCAGGTTCATCTCTTTCCTTGACTTGGACCATCTGGCAGGCCCTCATGCTAAAACAATTACTTGGCTATATGTTGTGATGGTTTTCATGAATCTTTTGGTGACACTAAATGAGGTTTCTAAATAATCCTCTGTGTCATTTGTTTATTGTGTGTCTGTGATTGACAGGGTTCAGTTACTTTGACACTAGCTGAGTGCTCTGTGTGTGTTTAAGTATTAGATTTTTGCTGGAAACTCAGCTGTGCCTGTTCTTTGTTTGGAAGCGTTGTCCTGACATGAGAGGGGCGTGGCCTCGGGAGATGACGTAAATAGATTTTCCTCCGCTGATTGGTTGCCTGTGACGTCGTCATTTGGCGCCACATTTCCAACAGTGCTGGGAAGAATTCGACACGAAACCCAAATAACTACGTTTTCATGTAATTAAGCAACGTGAAGTATTTTACAAATCAATTTAACTGCTCGCGGATACTTTACAGAATGTTCATCTCGGACATACGCAAAGATTTTTACGACGTTGTTGCCAATCAGGTACGTATATTTAAGCTAACTATAACATTAGCTATCTTGCGGCTCTCCGCGCTGGTATTTTGCCAACACGTCATCATAAATATAATTTGAACCATAATGACCCGTGCTAGTCGTAAACTGTCGTACTCTTCTTGTAGAGAGTTGCTCTCCTGGTGGCGTCAGACATCGACGCTCTCTGCGCCTGCAAGATCCTACAGGTAAGACGGTGTCTTCTTAGCTAGCTTCTGTCACCATCTTGTCTTCGCTCCCGTGTGTTGGCCTAATACCAATAAACTCTATAAAATGTTTTACCCCCCCCCCAAAAAAAACAAAAACAAAAAACAACAAAAACATTACCCATTACTAGACATATAATCGGTCTTCTGTTGTTGGAGTCTCATTTCATTTGGAACGAACTCGAAACTATGTGATGTCTTTCATGGATTCCTGTGTTGTTTTCAGGGTCATTGAGCATGACTGAATAATCATGAAATACTGATGATGATGATGTAAATGATGCCAAACACATCTCGATTTGATCGCATGTTGTATTTAAATCGTCTATTAAGCACTGTTGCATCTGCGGCTGTCTTTCAGTTTCTCAATCAGTAAGTGTTCTTTCTTGTAAACAGTGAGTTCTAAAGTGTGGACCAGGAAAGCTGCTACACTATCACTGGTTTTGAATGTCAGCGTAAACTGAGCGTCCCTTTTGCAACTGGAAAACTTTTCAACTTTTTTGGTTCCAGGCGTTGTTCCACTGTGACCAAGTCCAGTATACACTTGTGCCAGTAACAGGCTGGCAGGACCTCGGAACTGCTTTTCTCGAACACAAGGAACAGGTATGAAACACGTCACGGGGCTGTAAAGTTAAAAAACTAAAAGTATTGTTGCACAGTAACTTTCATATTTTGTTGTAGTTTCGATATTTTGTTCTCATCAACTGTGGCGCCAATGTCGACCTCCTTGAGATGCTGCAGCCAGACGATGATTCTATCTTCTTCATCTGTGATACTCACCGGCCTGTAGATGTTGTCAATGTCTACAATGACACCCAGGTGATGGATAAGAATGATTTCTGCCCGCGTTTCAGATGAATTATTATGAATTACAGATTTTGTGAGTGATTTTAAGAAAGTATTTGTTTTAATTAGCATAAGTAAAGTCTGGTCAGTAAAGATTTGATCTCATCTCCCCGTGCAGATTAAACTGTTAATTAAACAGGATGATGACCTGGGTGTGCCTTCCTATGATGATATCTTTCGAGATGAAGATGGTGAGGAAGGCGATGACTCAGGGAATGAGAGTGACGAAGGCTCAGAGCCATCTGGCAAACGTAGGAGGTTTGATGAAGTATGTACGGAATATGTGTAAAACATTGAACGGAAACATTATCGTTGGATGGCTGTTTGATTCTGTTGTTTGTTGCAGGGTGCTGTTGAGAGGAGAATCGAGAGACAACGGGCAAAGAGAGAGTGGGAAGCACGAAGGTAAATGTTCATCTTAATATGGATAAATCTGACTGTTTGTCAATCACCGTATCACATGTTTGGCTCTTTACACAGGAGAGAAATCTTGTTTGACTACGAACAATATGAGTACCATGGGACTTCTGTAAGTAAACAATTGAACTTAGCCAATGTATGTGAACACGCAGTTGATGGTGAATTGTGTACTATGATATTCAGATATGTACTGCAGTTGACAGAATGAATGTATGGATTTCCTGTGTTTCTTTTGTCAGGCTTCAATGGTGTTTTTTGAACTGGCATGGGTTTTGTCTAAAGACACAAAGGACATGCTCTGGTAAGCTCTGTAAGGTTAATTTTAATGACAAGTTTTTCTGTTCTGACTTTGAGATGTAAACTAATGTGGGGGGGTTTTTGTGCAGGTGGGCCGTTATCGGGCTGACAGACCAGTGGGTTCATGACAAAATCACACAGTGAGAAATCTTTTTGTTTTGGGCTTTAAATTGTAGAAATTCCTGGATGAATGAATGTGTCCACCTTATGGTCTGTTTTTTTTTTTTTTTTGTCTGCATTGCCTTATGAAGCATGAAGTATGTAACAGATATCGCCACGATGCAGCGACATGTCTCCCGGCATAACCACCGAAATGAGGATGAAGAAAACTCTCTCTCCATTGACTGCATGCGGATTTCCTTTGAATACGAGTATCCTCAATTCACCACATCACATGCCCTGTCATTTTCAAAGTTCTCTTTGGTACGGTAACAGTAATGTTGTACGTTTTTGTCACTGTTCATTCACCTTAACCTTCTGCTTCAGCCTGCGTCTCACCCTCTACCAGCACTGGTCTCTGTATGAGAGCATCTGTAATTCATGTTACACGTCCTGCAGCTTCAAGCTTTGGACTTTAAATGGCCAAAAGAAACTGCAGGAGTTCCTTGCCGACATGGGGTAAGTCCTGTGAGGTAACAGTGATTTGCTGTAGTGTCAAAGTCTCCTTTTACTAAATGTTGTTCTTTGGTGGGACTTTTTGGAACAGGCTCCCTCTGAAGCAGGTACGTCAGAAATTCACCTCCATGGACATGTCAATCAAAGAAAACCTCAGAGACGTCATTGAAGAGTCATCAAATAAATATGGGTATGGCTCCAGAAGCATGACGTGAAGCTTCAGGAGTTATTGGCAGACAGCCTCACATCATGTTTCTCCTCTCATCAGAATGAAAGAGATCCGTATCCAGACCTTTGGCGTTCACTTCGGCTTCAAGAACCGTTTTCTGGCCAGTGACATGGTGCATGCTGCTACCGCTTTACTGGAGAGCATCGAGAAAGACGAGAGTGACAGCGACAACTTCATCAAGGCCTTGGACTCTCTCTCCAGGTGTGTAGCAGTAATGACTGAATGAGTATTTTACCATCTGCCTACTTGTTTTGAAGTTGCTGACTGTTTATTGGACATAACAAACTTTAATCTGTTGTCTTCTTTTTATTGCAGGAGTAATCTGGAGCGTCTCCATTCAGGCATAGACCTGGCTAAGAAGAAGCTGATTGCCATTCAGCAGACTGTCGCCAGCTGCATCTGCACCAACCTCATCCTGTCCCAGGGGCCGTTCCTTTACTGCTACCTGATGGAGGTACACGAGTCTGTGTGACCGGCTGTGTTCTACATGCGATCGCTAGCGGAAACTTGTGCTCAGTCTCCTTCTCTTTTCTGTGCAGGGAACCCCTGATGTGAAACTGTTCTCTAAGCCCATGGCTTTGACTCTGCTTTGCAAGTACCTCCTAAAAGCGTTTGTCCATTCAGTGAGTCTCTTTTCGTCTGTTACACTGTTTCAGAAATAGCTCAGTCTAAAATTATGTGCACTATATATCAGGTCTGGGCGATATATCGATATTTTTATACATTGATACATTTTTTAAAGGAGATATGGAATTGCACACACACACACACACACACACACATACATATATATATATATATATATATATTATATACACTCACACACACATAATGGTTCATATCTGGGCTGTGAGCCGTTCCAGTCCAGCTGCTGAGGACCTCTCTGCTCTGCAGCCTGCAACCCTGCTCCTCCTCCTTCGTGATCAGAGGAGACTGTCGGGATGGAGTTTTTACCGCAACACAAACAATGTGGAATATGCAGGAGATGGTGAAGTTGCAGCTGTTTGTGGATTTTTGTCAGAGAAAGAGCGAAATTAGAGTGACAGAGGACACAATCACCAACACGGAACTCCGCTCCGCTGTTTGCTCCAGTTCTGATAATAAACCCTAACCCTAAATATCAAGATATATATCGTATATCGCTGTTCAGACTAAATATATCGAGATATGACCTTTGGTCCATGTTACCCAGCCCTCCTATGTAGGAATGTATCTTCAGACATTCGCCGGTTCCATGTGTTTGTTTGTCAAGCTTCCCCTTGTGTAGTTTGTTTTTAATGCCATATAATGCTCCAAGAAAATGTATAATTTTTGCCAATTAATCCAAATCTGAAATAATTCTCCTTTCTTCATGCCATCCTGTCTGTCAGACAAGGAATAAGCGCTGCAGACTACTTCCCCTCATCATGGCTGCACCTAAAGATGTGGAGAAAGGAACAGTGATTGTTGTTGGAATCCCACCTGAGTCTACGACGTCTGACAAGAAGAAGTAAGTCTAGATATCTGGGGGCAATTTATCTTTGTACACAAAGATAACAATCCTGCTGTAATCCTTCCTATCCTGAGAATTTTATTGTTCCTTTGTTAATGCTTACATTTAAAAGAAGTGGTTTGAATCTGTGAGGAACAAGTGAATATACTTATAAATGCTAAACTGTAGATCTGAAACTCTCTTCCTGACTTCAACTGCTGCTGTATTACCTTGACTTCCCCAGCATAATATAAATCAATTCATCTCTCAGTTCCCACCAGTAAACTGCCTCATTTCGTCACTTCTCTGCGTTCTCAGTTTCTTTGGCCGCGCATTTGAGAAAGCTGCGGAGAGCACCAGCTCCAGAACACTTCATGACCACTTTGACACTTCCAGTAAGTGACAGTAGCACCTCTTGTTGTTAGGGATGTGAAAGGGAGTCAGTTTCCATCTTGGACACTAGGTGGCAGCATTGTCTTCATGTTTGCTCTGACTAGCAGGAAATGAAGGCGGCGCACATTGTGTGTCAATTGAGATTGATGCAAGAGACAATTTACACTTGTAGTTGCTGTGCAATCATTAAAAATATGTTTTCACACACTTATTGCTGATTTTCTCTGATTCCTCCTCTGCAGTTATTGAGCTGAAGACAGAAGACAGAAGCAAGTTTCTGGACGCACTCATCACTCTTCTGTCCTGACAGCTGCTAGTGCATGTGAATGTGAGCGTGACGTTTGACGTACGTGATGCTTGAAGTGTCGGGGGTCTGATGTGTATATCGTTTTTTTTTTTAGTGTGTATTTTGTACAGTATCTTGTAAATTTGTGTCTTGTTTTGCTTTTGCCTTTAAATTCTTAATAACTTTTAATTCATGTCTGTGTATGTGAGAAATCACATTAGATTTTAAACATGTTTAATAAATCATTTTAAATTACATTAGTTCTTTTTCATAAAGTCATTGGATGAAGCTGTGCTTTTGTTTGATTAGCTGGGAAACATTGGAAACAGTTGTTTTGTTAACTCATATACATTCATATGATGTAAAAGGAAATATTTCATTTGTTTGTGCTTGATGTATTGTTGAGGACAAATGAGAAATATATGCTGACTCACTTAGAAATGTTGACATCTAATGTCTTTGTTAGCAGTAAAACAATTAGCTGGGGAATAGTTAAATTTGTGTCAGGGAAAGTCATTGTGAAACTGACAACCATTAAAGTTTCACTTTCACTAGAACACAAATGTTCTACATGGTAAAAACAGCTTCTCTCTCTCCTGAGAATTGATCCTGGATGAGACAAACGAAAAGTAAATTCACTAACATGTCCTGAGTTGAGTCTGTGTAGATCAAAGGTGTGCGCACAAACCAAACTGGGACTCCTGGTGGAGATTTCCTGTGGGTTCACAAAAAGACTTGACCCGTGGGGGCCTGAGCTGCTCCCAGAGGGGTAATTGAGATCCTTATCATTCTCACATGCAGTTGAGCTTGTGACCTTCATAGTGAGGAGTGTTTGGATGGACCCGCAGGAGGACGTGGTAAGAGGAAGAGTTCTTAAGATCGGTAAGTACTGATACAACTCTGAAACAATGTTAGAACAATCAGGAAAATGCAGTTGAGTAAAAAGCACATTATAAAGAGGTGAGTATAATTCATGCACTAACAGAAAAGGAAGATTTTTAAATTGTGTAGAGGTCATTTGGAATGGTTTTATGCTAGTTAATGATAATATTCATCTGATTATTTTCTCTTTATTCAATTAGGTTTGTCGAAAGTGAACTTATATACAACCTTCTCAGAATAAAAGCATTTTATCACAGTGGGATTTGAATGTATGTCGCTGTAAATTCCCATGTTCAGTCTCTCCATCTGTTCTGGACCAATCATCAGAGCTGCCTGCTTCAGAGCGGACATGAGGTCATTGGTCCGTTCCGTTGCATCCACCTGTTCACGTCACCCTCTGGCCTTCTCCCCTCAGCTGTCAATCACTCTGCTTCCCATCCCCCTTCCAAGCACCTCTGCTGATGTGGGGCCACTGCCCTTTCTGCCACTCTGAATCTGAGGAATGCGGCATGCAACGCACACACACACACTCACACTCAGGGAAATATACCCTCAAAGCAGGAACATACAGCCAATTCGGTGATGCGCAGAGCAGCAGAGGCCTCCGACTGTCGTGTTGCTTTTACTCTAGAGCTGCTTATAGGGGCTTCAGGGGTTGTTGGTGGGGGTAATGACGCGGATGATGGGTGGCAACAGTGTTTGTTCATGCTTCAGTATTATGTGATTTTACCAGGTACTGACATTTGTGAGGGAGAAAACACAATTTCTCTGCAATTTAACTGTTCACTAACTTTGGGAAATCGATTTCCAGTAAACTTTGTGCAGGCTCATCCATGTTTGGTGAGAAGTTTTAACATTATAGATCCATAAAAGAAAGCACTGCTGAGAATGAAGCTAAAACTTGAAGTGACAACTTCGCTGACTCGGTCTTTGTCTTTCTTCTCCAGCAGTTTCAGTGGTTTTCACTCTGGAAGGAACAACCAACCACTGGTGACGCGTTCAGCTTCTGAAGGAGAAGATAAAAACTACATCTCACCATCAAACCGTAAGAATATTCTGTCCAAGTATTTATTTTTGTCCCGCTGCCGCCAGCTTCACGTCAACCTGTCAACCCACAGATGCTCTTAATGATTCCAAACCCTGATGACCTTTAACCCATCAAGCCCCGTCACAGTTGGGGTGTTACTCTCTAAACTGATCGCCTCGCTTGTTATCTGCTTTCAGGCAAAAGAGGCTCGTACGTCCTCAAAAAGAATATGTCCAAGGAATGAATGAATGGAGTATGATGGGAAAAAGTATTTTGTATCTATGAACTCGCAACAAGTTCAATAATCACATAAACACCAGAACCTTTAAATAAACCCAAGTTTAGCATTTTCATCATTTAGCCCACTTTGACTTTTGAGAAGAGTGATTGAAAAGTGAATTTCATGTAAAATTTTAATTAAAAATGGACTGTTGCAATATTTCTTAACATACTAAATATAGCTGTTAGTCACTAATGTGTCCTCTAACCTGGAGAACTGCAAGCTTCACTTTTCCTGCAAGACGCAGAAACGATGCACAGAGTTCACCTTGAATTCCTGTTTGTGTGTGTGTTAGATTGTTTACATATCCCTCAGCATGTTCATGTGAAAGGCAAAAATAGATGCAGATGAGAACAGCAGTAGCACTCAGTCCCCCATTTATGACGAACATCTCGTATGTTTTTCTCACCCTGACAAATCAGAAGTCTGTCCTTTTCCCTCGCAGACATTCCTGCTGTTGTCAGGCCTCTTCTTCATCTCAGCAGCATGCTCTCATTCACTACTCAAACCTCAGGTATCCATGTGAAAGGACAAACATTTAAGCAGGTGTCGTGGAGACAGTGATTTCTTCACTTGTGATTTATAAAGTGAGAATACGTATCCTATAAATTAACTTAGTTCATTGTCAAATTAATTTAATGGAGACATCAGACTTCATTTTTGATTCATGTAAAGTGCAAGATAGAGTGCGCGTCGTGATTTCATCTATTTATCACCACTTCCAAAGGCTCAGATTTAATAAGTGCAATTTCAATTTATAAAATGAAACACCATAATAAGGGTGGACTAAACTTTTGCTGGAATTTCTCCAACTATCGTAAAATTGTCAAATTCCTTTCTAAGAGTAAGTGACAAAAAGATGTTCTTCCTTCCTGAGGAAACTCCTGAGAGTCTCCTGAAACTGAACGAGAGGATAAATGAAAGTCCCAAGGTGACGTCATGCGGACGAGCTTTCCAGTCCCCTCGTGCACCTGCATGTGTGCGAACCTAGAACACACCTCCTCTCTCCCACATCCCCCGTGTCACGTCCTGTTGCCTGCTCCTCTGTGAGCTGCACAGGAAGCAAAGTCGTGCAACCGGACTGCAACAAGATTGGTGAGTCACCATACTGGACACACGGAACAGAAACAGTTCTCTCTGATCTTGTTCTCCAACTACTCTAGCCGTCACATTGTTTCTCAGACAAATGGCACAAGGGGTGTTCAACTTTGTAGACCAAAGTACATTTGTCCTCCAAGTTTGAACACCTGCTGACTCTTACCTTCACTGTCTGTGAGTGACACTGGTCTGTGGGCACCTGCTGCCTCAGATGCACGTCTGAATCAATCAGGTGCATCAGCCCGTCTTCATCTACATTCCCAGGTTGTTTGATGTCTCATCAACTTAAGATACAATTAATATTTGAAAAAAAAAGTCGTGGTTGAGGGCTGTCAGAGGAGGGAGATGCTCATTCGATGGAATCCTGCCTGGTCAATTGAGGGGAGATGTCTTTTCAGGGAGTCTGACCTGAGGCCAGATTCAGAGTTCAAAGTTCATGTCATGAGAAATGACTTCCTAGCAGAGACCCCCCCCCCCACACACACACACACACTTCCCCAAAATGAGCAGCTCTCAGCGGCTGCACACGTTTGACCTTAACCAAGCGGCTCTCCCATCAGGCGGGGTGACAGGAGGTCAAGTTCAGGAGATCAGAATTGTTCTCTCTCATCTGTATCTCAGCAATGACAGAAGCCATTTTGATCCCAGTTTGTGTTTGTCTCTCCAGCTTGACGCATTTACAGCGACACTTGCTCTATGAAAGAAGAATGTTTCTGCGGTCACGGCTCCTTTGCCAGCAGCCGCCGCACTTTGAGTAAGTCCTGCTTCATGGTCCAGACTGCTGTGCATGTGCATGTATGTGTGTCCATGCCGGCAGGAATGTCTGCTGGTCAGGCCTTTTATTAGACTCATCCATACCACCACATTATAGACTTTGGTAGCCAAGCAACTGCAGGTTCTGTCTGGTTACCATGGAGAGCGTCCATTGAGTGACGTCGCTGGCCCTATTTGCCTCCCTCCTCGCTGGAATGAGGGCCTTTTTAAAGGTGCACCCCCAACTCTCTCACTCTACACACACACACACGCACTGTTAACCCCTTGCTCACACACCCCCCCCCACACACCCTACGCTTCGTCAGCCTCTCTGCAGTGACTAGAGGAGTGGAACTAACAATGTGACAAAAACATCTCACAGTGGCCGACCAGACTCCACCGTTCAGGGAGCGTTGTTGTGTGCGTACTGTCGACCAAAGTTCTGCGAGACGTGTTTTATATATATATATAGTATATAATTTACATTTAAATTTAGTGTATAATAACATAATAATAAAAGAGTAAACTATTCCATTGCTACAATGCAGCCACACTGGGGACATAAAGGGTTTAATTGACACATTAATATTGAAACATTTCTAACAATTACTCGTTATTCTGACCCTTTTTAATTTAATAACACACCAGTTCAGTAAGAATCAAAACAAGAGCGTGTGCAGAGTAGAGCATCTCCACTGTGCTACAGAGACTCAATATCACCCCTGCAGGAGAAATTTGGTATTGCTATACAATTCCTTAGGCTAAAATGGTCACCACACTGTTCATCGTAGTTTTGACTCTGTGAAACTAAAACACCAAAGAACAATTAAACCAGCAAACATTAAAAAAGTTGAAGTCTAACCACACGACATGAATTAATAGGCAGGTATTTTCTGAGTCTCTGGCTTTAGTCTGAACCTTAGTGTCAGTTCCTGAACCAGGGCTCTTTTCAGTGACAGCAATGGCAGTGATTACACTCCCCTGACTGTAAGCACACTTTTTTCAGGGCCATATTTGTAAGAGGGCATATGACCTGCTAAGATTCTTATGTGACCAGCAAAACAAGTATGTGTAAGCTTATAATCCACTCACAGGTCGAAAATAAAGGGTGTCTTTTATTCATAAAACACACCATTTTGTGCTCTTTTTACCTCCTCGGTAATAGTACAACAGCCCAACTAACTCTTTAATTCCTTTATTACAACAGTGAAACACACACCACCCAGATGTAGACACACACACACACACATATATGCATGTAGTGACTGGCAAGACATTTCCCGTAATTTCTCGAGACTCCTCATTGACTGCTGGTGAGGAGGGGTGAGGGGGGGTGAGAAGGGGCAGGGGTGGGCTGAGAGGGGGTGATGGTGGTAGGTGTCTGTGTGTGTGGGGGGGGTGGGTATTGTGAGCTGAACAGCAGAGCCCCACTCAAGCTGAATGGGCATTGTCATCTGGATTTCTATGGCTCACCAAAATACTTTCTACCGCTGTGGGGGTGCATGGATTCATGGTGGGAACCGCAGGAATCACGCACAAGCACTGAGGCCACATCACTGTCTGTGTTTTCTCTAACCGTAACAACACACTTTGGAGATGTCAGACAATATAATGAGTTTAATCTTAATACAATGACACAATGTTGCATCTGCATACACATGAATAATGAGTCAAGGCATCGCAAGAAAACAAACTCCCCCCTTCAGTGATGCAGAAACTTTGCGCTCAGTGCAGCAGAATGATGCGACAATAAGTCTCATCTGTTCAAAGTCATCTTCTGAACCGAAAACTAAAGCATATCCGACGTCTCTTGGGGTTTTCGTCGGTGTCTTCATTGGTCTGTTCTTGTTGATGTCCACAGCGTATCGGTGTAGTTCCACTGAAGGAAAGGTGTGGGAGTTCAGTCATAACTGTACAGCTTTGTGCTGACGATGCACAATAAGACAAAGCAACAGTAGCCAATTCCAGTTCCACTGGGGGGGTGGGGACAACATGAAACAAAATACTAATCATTTGGAAGACTACAAAAACAGGTACCTAACAAGATACTCCTTTTTGTTGTGAGGGACATCTTCATAGTCTTTAAAACTTCTGTTAATGTGAAAAAAGAGTAGTACGGAGCCCCTTCAATCCCATAAAGTTTATACCTTGTGAACTCAGGATAATATCTTGTGCGCACAAAATAAAAGCTTTATGGGACTTTAGGAGCGCCGTAGATTTCAGCAGAGCCAGTGTAAAAAAACAACAACAGAAGAGGTCTCCTCCTCATATTTGATGATTTGAAAGTCCAGACTTGTAAAAAAAAATTAAAATTAAAATTAAAAAAACAGCTGCAGGTGCAAAGACAGCGTCCGTCCAAAAACAACCAACAGTTTTTGAAACTTTTGCAGCCACATGGCTACACATAATTCCTCTTGTCATAGTCCCCGTTCGGCGTGGCTCTCTTGGTCGGTGCGTATTTGACGGAATAGCCCGAGTTCCCGCTGGAGGGGCAGGAGCAGCACAGGAGCGACCCCCCGATCAGCAGGAGCGCGGTCGCCGCCCAGCCGATGTACAGCGCGGCGCCGATCTCCCTCTTCTGGGACGCGAGGGTCTGGGGGTTGTAGAAGTCCGATATGATGTTGTTGGCCATCCAGCAGAGCGGCACCAACACGAACAGACCGCTGATGATGTAGATGACCCCCCCGGCGTTCACCACCCGGGCTTTGACGTACTCGGTGCGGATGCAGTTGGTGCACTGCGCCCCCGCGATCACAACCATGAGCCCCAGGACGCCCATCACGGAGGAGATGATGGTGAGCGCCCTGGCCGCCTGCAGGTCGCGGCTGAGGGCGAGGACCGAGTCGTGCACCTTGCACTGCATCTGGCCCGTGCTCTGAACCACGCACGTCATCCACAAGCCGTCCCAGATCGTCTGAGCCACCACGATGTTGGCCTCGATGAAAGCCGTCACTTTCCACATGGGCAGCCCGCACGCAACCATCACCAGGAGCGAGCCGATGACGCACAGAGCCAAGCCCAGGATCTCCAGTCCGGCCGACACCATTTTCACTCTCAAGGTCTGTCACAAGCTTTGCCCACACTGTTTTTTTTTTTTCTGAGAGCAACGTGTTTTTCTTCAGCGCCTCCTCGTACGGGGAAAAAAAAGGTTGTTACTTGCGCATCATTCGCGTTCGGCGAACAGGTCCGGGTCCTTTTGTTCGTGAGAGGATGTGAAAACAACTGGACTCACGGGGACACTGGACCAGGAATATTTGCGGGGTGGGGGTGTGTGTACTCCTAGGAGGAACTTTCCTCCAATCAGCTGCAGGCGCATTCCTGAGGAACCAATGACGGAGCAGCAAAGTTGTGAGAATAAAGCGGTTCACGGCGCATTGTGCGTTTGAACAGTTATTTACAATGAATAGCGGGGGCCGGGGCACATTGGGGGTGTTTCAAGCAGCAAAAATGCAGTGGTTTGGTGAATCGTAGCACTTGTTCGTGTATTATTTTTCGGACATAATCACCCTTGTCTGTGAGAATCAAAAGTTCAGATCAGACCCATGGGGCTTTGTGTGGGACTCTTCATAGTCTGTTTTAAACACAAGGAAAGAGAAAATTAAATTAGTCTCAGGATAGGCGTGTACACTTTTGATAATAAAACAATACTCTTATCTAGCTTACTTAATTGGACAAATTAACGTCTCACATTACATCAACAACATGCCTTCATTCATTACATTATCATTGTGTTCCACTGGTTGATGAAATCCAATATAGAAAATGATCAGTTGTGTTAAGATTTAGAATGTCCCCTGCAAAGTGGGAACAAAAAACACATTTCAATATACTTTATAAAGTTGCTTTGAGTTTAATATATATGAATACAGTAGTATAGTTATATATATTTTACTGTGGAATTTTAAATGGAGCTAGAGAGAGTTTCGCTTTGATAATTACAAACAGGTTTTACCAGCCAATGATTGTACATTTTCAATTTTAAATGTCTATTTTTCCAATTCCATCTCGATCTCGCGGGCCACAGTATCTTATTTGAAATGTGCGATTTGTCAGTGTGTACTGCCGCGGTATTGACTGTAGGAAACTGTAGCACTGTTGCCGCCATGTTGGCTCTCCTATGAGTGGCTTTTCGAGGCTCAATCCTCCAAAGCTTGAGCCGTAATGGCGTCAGTGGCGCAGCACCATAGCCGTGTATTATGATGGGACAAGGGCGGTCTCATGGGAAGGGCTTCCGGGTTTCCCTTCCTGGGCTGGGACAGCGGCGAAAAGCGAAAAGCGCCTCTTCTGAAACCGTATTTTAAAGTTTCACACAGGTAAGACAATGTACGGCGGTTCATTCATGTCTTATTCACGAACCATTCGAATGGGTCGGAGCAAGAGGCAAAGACGTTGCGGGGCTCAGTAGAAGCAGAAGTTAGCCGGCAACATGACACCTAGTCGGAGGAACAACTGTTGTTTGCTAAAGTTTGAAATACACCGACAAAGTTTTACGTTTCAGTTCGGGCTATCAAACGCGTACTTATGTCTGATCAGAGCGGAATTCTTGTGGGGTTTTTTTGTAAACTGAACTCTCTTCATATCACTGACAATCATTCATAAGAGCCTCAGCCAGTGTTTGACAGTCTGGGTGTGGTGGACATCCACAGACCCGCAGGCCTCCACCAGGGCCGGAGCCAGCAAATCTGACACACCAATCCAATCAACCCTCCTTCTATTTATTGTTACTGTTTACAAGAAAGCCAGGTAGTGTGTTCGGTCAGTTATCAGTCAGCAGCATCATATTTTATGAAAATGTTTCTTTGTATGGAAACGTTGATATTCCATCTTAATTTTTACTTTCACATTCACCACTGCTTTGTTGTCATTCATTCAGACCTTCTTGTTGCTGTTGAGGACTGATAATAATAACTAACAATTGTTTCTAATGGGTTTTTTTTTGTATAGTTTATCATGAAACAATGGCTCTTGTAGGCTGTACACACCTATCACATATCTATGTGTGTGTGTGTGTGTGTGTATATATATATAAATATATATACACACACACAGACAAATATATGCATATATATATACCTTTGCACAGAGAACTCCAGAGGATGCTCCTGCCACCAGCTTCAGTAAAGCTTCAATAAAAGATATCTTTATTGAGCTGTCTAGTACTGGACATTTGCCTCTGTAAACAATACCTCATTTGAAAACTTGTTCCATTTATTGTCCCATTGTCTCAGTTCATACGGAGCAGCCTCCATACTCCTGACTCACTCAGTACCATATAAAAGCCGTCTCAACGGGCCATTCAAAGCATTGACGTTCACAAATTTCCTGCAAATCCCCCTTGTGTAACATTCCTAAATTCCAAACTCGCTTTCTGACATCCGATTAATCCTTGACCTTTTGGAGGTAAAGCACACTGGTGCAGTGTAAAATGTCTTATTTAGACAACTTTACAATAGCAAGAGGAAACAATAACATATTCTCATTATGGGTCTGTCCAAGATGTGGCGGAGGGCCACTATTGAGGAATTATCATCCATCTTTGCTTGTGTTTTTGGCTCAGTGAAAACCTGCATATTTCACTTCCTTTCATGCTGTAATCTCCAACTGGCAGCTGACCTTTTATTTTAGAAACAACTTAGATTTGAATGTAGCTGAACACGGATCAGTTTGCCGTCAGAAGGACAACGCCTCCGTGTACTGAAAGACGTCTCAGCCTCGCAGCCAGTATTTTCACCTCTCTCTGACCTTTGCCCTTCCTGCGAACCAAACACTGACTGGTGCTGGAGCGCCAGGGACTACATCTGTGTGACACTTAAATACAAGGGAGCCGTTTCCTCCACTTTGTGATGGAGTGTAAATGGACAAATACATCTTGATTTATTGGACAAAACAAAGTGGACCCCCTGCTATTGTGTCAGGTCTTTGAATCCTAATGCTACGCAATGGATATTTTAATTCTCCATTCTGGAGAGGAATACAAAAATGTATTAAAGTGTTTTAGAAAATTTAGAAATGGAGAAGTTCTGTATCTGAAAGCACCAGCATATAAAGATTCAATGAAAGGAGTCATGTTTTTTTACCCACAGAATACACAGAGTGCTTTGTCTTTGCAGATAAATTACAGTCGAGTGATTTCTATCACTGCAATATTTCAAACAGAAATATAATTTCTTCAAATTGCAGAGAGAAATAAAAGTTATAATGAGTTCTGTTGGTTCACAGTTATTAATCTGGAATGTATTTATATGTAGCATGGGCTATAGAGAAGAATTTGGAAGCAGGTCAAATGAACACAGGCGAAAACATTTGTATACGATACATGTTTTTGCTGGAAGTTTCTAATCTCATTCATTTACTTTTGTATTGTATTGTATGTACTTTTGGACAGAATGTGCCAGAAACTGCAACATCTGATTCAGTTTCACAATGAATCACCAATGTCACTGTCCAGCAGCTGTGTGTCCACCACCGACCAGGTTTGGACAACAGTTTGTTGTGGAGTGTTTTAGTCATATCCTGTCCCTTTCACCCTAAACTGTCCATCCTGTGCTTTTAAGTCTGCAGGTGTGATCATCCAGCCTACTGTAACACATACACGTACGCACGCACAGTGTAAACCCCATAAAAATGTGTAGTTACTGGTGCCCAGCCCACCCCCGGTATCTTTAGTAGCGAAGAACAACTTGATTATAATCAGGACCACCCACCCAAGTGTGTGTCTGTATGTCTGTGCTTGTTCCAAACATCACCGTCTCATGCTCATTTAGCAGAGTGTCTGTGTTGCTCCTGTTGCTATGATGTGTTGCCAGGAAATAACCTTTTATGTCATTATGCCACGGACTTTGCGAGATCTCCACGGTGTGAAATTATTGTTCCAATGTTTCCAGCGAGAGCAGAAAGTTCTTAATCCTCAGAGAACACACATCGCGACTCCCGACATGGCTCGTCAGAAAGGGGAGTAGTTGTGCGTAAGCTGCTGCCCCGTCGGCCAATAAATCAAGTGTAAATGCATTACATGCCAAGATGCTGGCTTTACCATGGTGGCTTTTTCCCTTTTGGCCCAAACTGTGTAATCTAAACCCTGTTCTGTGTGGCTGGTTAAAAGTTGTATGTATCCGTGTGTGTGTGTGTGTGTATGTGTGTGTGTGTGTGTGTATGTCTATAAGCAGCTCAGCAGTCCGGTCAATTAAATGGCCATTATTAAGTGAGCGTTATTGAAGTGTACCTCCTGCCTGTCCGTCCTGTAATGTTGTCTTTGTGATATTACCGCCGTGAGATTGAAATGTTTTAATTAATCTGCTGCCAGACCACTACTGGTTCCCACAGAGCTCGTCTAGAAATAACACAAGGAGTGTGTTTGTGTGTGTGTGTGTGTGTGTGTGTGTGTTACACATGGATACCCCTGTGTAGGCTGCTAATGAACCTAGATGTTCATTAACAGTGGAAACACATTCATTAGTGTTGTGTTAGACTTGAGGCTGATGTGTGTGATGATGAGTCCCATCACATATTTCTCCAGCCCAGTATGACTTTGTCGTGTTTGTTTTTTTTCATTTGTTTTTCCCCTGTTGCCATCAGCTCAAAACCCAGAAATCATCATCCTAATAGTTTGATGAGTAAATTCATTTGGAAATAAAGACAAAGTGTTTTCAGGTAAATTAAAGTAGTGATAATATTAGCTGTGTTTTTACTGTCCGACCAGACCTCGTGCTCTCTGGATTAACCTTTCCTTCTCCAGTGACCGAGCCCTGGACTCCTCCCTTTAAATTAGTAGCGTCTTCCCTGCTCGTCCTGCGTATGGGCCGGCGTGAGGTACGTGTTGTCCCCGCTTCCGGAGCTGAGCTATAGGAAAGGTTTTAGGAAAACTTTCAGGAACCGGGGGGGATAAACAGCTATTGTTCTCGGTGTTGGCGCGCTGAAACCACCCTGTCAGTATGATAGATCTCTGCTCACTTTCATGTTGATATAGAGGCCCCCCACCCACCGCGACCATCTAATACAAGTTAACAGTGTGACATGGCTCCCCAAGTATCAACCCGTGTTTGTTTGCCACATGCTGCTGGAGAAAGGCCAGCTGAGTTCCCCATTCCACCTTTTTTTTTTTTCCACCAGCTAGCATCGCGGTACCCGAGTACATCTCCATCTGGCAGCACGCCGCAGACGACCTCTTTCTAATGCTTTTCACACTCCACCTGTCAGCCGCCAGTGTGTTGGTGATAAAATGGAGCCAGTTCTTCCTGCCCAGTCATTATGGGGCTAATTCATCAAGCCTGCTCGTTGCTCCGTCGTCTGCTTCGGGTCATAGATTTGGGTGGGAGCACGGTGGACGACAAGACCGGGACAGTTTAATGTCTGGGAACCGACTTTGGGCCTTTCCATTGGTGATTCAGCGCGATCCTGGATGTTCACTCCAGCTCTCACCCTTTCCAGTCCCTGTGCTCCAATGCACACTTTTTTTTTTTTTTAGTAACAACTTTCACACTGCACCATGCAAATGTCAGTCCGCACATGGCCCCGTGGAAGTACCAGCTGCCAGAGAAAATAAAAATGAAGAACAAGCCCACAGAATGGCCGTTTGATACAATATGTGAAAATTACACACGTTTCCTTATTAGAACTGTTGCCCCATCTTAATCAATGGATTCATGCATGGATTCACATCACATGCTGAATAAGGTTAGAGTCTAATACCTAATTCGTGCACATGCTCAGCACTATGTTTGCATAAAAAAACACGTTTAAGAGACAGTTGATGAGGGCTTTAATCAGGACGCCTGCTCGTAGAACCGTTGACTTGATGCTAATTGTTTTTTGCTTTGTCACCACAGACAGGCTGTACGGGCGCCCGTTGAACGATGTCTCAGTCTGGAGAGAAAGGGAAGGTCAGTAGCATTGAAAATATTGCACCTCATTGCAGTTTTGTTAAGCTCACACGCACTCTTGTAGGCCTCCAAAGAGGATATCCTGTACACATGTAAGTCAGATGTCTCACAGCGCAGCTTCATCGCCTGTTTTGTCATCATGAAAACTCGCACCCAGTCACTTTCAGCACTCCGAGTTCGACAGCATAACCAAAGGAACAAGGAGTGAAATGGAGGAAATAACGTACTGATGTCATCTACTTCCCATTTCTAAGGGTGAAAGTGTGACACATCCTTCAGGTTTATTTTACACGTTATGAACTAAAAGGGTAAATGTGTGTGTCCTTTTGCTCTCCGCAGTTCCCAGATGCGGCAGGTTATGTCGGCTTTGCCAACCTCCCAAACCAAGTGCACCGGAAGTCCGTGAAAAAAGGGTTTGAGTTCACCTTAATGGTTGTGGGTGCGTGATGACTCTTTGAGATTTGTTCGATTCATCTGTTGTCGTATGTATTCGCTGACATTTGTAAACATATATGTAAGGTGAAGGCTTGCTCTCTTTGTTTTCAGGCGAGTCTGGTTTGGGCAAATCAACGCTTATCAACAGCCTGTTTCTTACTGATCTCTACCCTGAGCGCTACATCCCTGGGGCTGCAGGTACACACACACACACACACAAACTGCACACTGGAAAAACCTGAGAAATGTCTCCAGCAGAGAATTATTTCAACAGGAATGCTGGGAATGTCTGAATCTCAGAATATGACCCTGGCCTTCTTATGACTTGACTGAGGTTTGGACTTAACTGAAAAACAACGATGCAGGCGCAGGGGTCAGTGTGTACAGATCAAGACTAAAGCTATGACGTCTGTTTCCTCCAAGCAGGTGGTCGTGACCGTGTCTGTTGAACGCGTCCCCCGCTCTTGTGCAGCGGCGTGAATCGCGTCGCCGCGTTTTTGTCGCTCACACCCATCGTCGACTGTGTGTGTTCTCACTCGTCAGAGAAAATCGAGAGGACGGTGCAGATCGAGGCGTCGACGGTGGAGATCGAGGAGAGAGGAGTGAAGCTTCGCCTCACCGTAGTCGACACCCCTGGATACGGCGACGCCATCGACAGCCAGGACTGGTGTGTCTGCGTTCTTAGTGAAGACCTGGTTGACACATTTTTCAGGATCATGTCTGTTTCATTCGGTGTTTCTGTGATTCGTGCCTGCAGCTTCAAGACCATCATTCAGTACATCGACAATCAGTTTGAACGATACCTCCATGATGAGAGCGGGCTGAACCGAAGACACATCGTGGACAACAGGGTGCACTGCTGCTTCTACTTCATATCTCCATTTGGACACGGGTAAACTAGTCTGCTCTCCTCATACCAGATCACACCTGTAGATGTTTCTTCTAAACCTTGTCGGACATCACAAGTGGTTGAAGCGGTTCTACCCTGCTCAGTATTTTGGTTCTCCTATGGTGAGGGCAGCAGTAGTTTTAGTTTTGCTTTCATCCAGTGGAATCACCTCAACTGTCTCTTCTCCCAGCATCCAACAGATCAAATTGTTTTTCTGCGGTCCAAGTCTCCCGTTTGGTCCTCATCACATTTTTTTCTTCTCCTCAGTCTAAAGCCCTTGGACGTGGAGTTTATGAAGGCTATCCACAGCAAGGTCAACATCGTGCCCGTCATCGCCAAGGCTGACACACTGACGCTGAAGGAGCGGGATCGCCTGAAGAGGAGGGTAGGTCCAAT